>JAXIUW010108893.1:0-13754 GCA_035591015.1 Cephalothrix simula
ATTAACGACGTTGGTGGCGCACGTCGGTCGACCCCTCCTCCGACAAGCTCGCGCCTTGGTTTCAGTAATTTCACTTTCACTAAGAGAAGCAGCAAGATTCCGCAAACCGCATTAATATTTCTGGTGAATCTCCCGACATATTTTGAAGGAAGAAGTCGTGAATGACGTATCGCGTCATTGACTTATCTCGCGCTTGCAGTATTGAATGGTCAAACCTCCTGCTGTGCGTCGCATGTTATTGCCCCTCATCAGCAATTATTTCTTGACAAAAATGCTCAGACTCAGTATACTGTAATTAAAATAAAATAATTTTATACTTAAGTTCATCCTTTATTCTGAAAGATGCATTTTTAAAAATTCAGTAAAATAAGTTCAAATTTGTCAAATGAAACTAATACCTGAGGGATTAACTGGCTTTCTTAGAACATGAACTGATCAACAGTTTGTTTTAATTCATTTCACGTAAAATTTCCAAAACTTTACACAAAATCAGAAACTTTCTTTGACAGACGGAAAAATCTATGGTTGAGGTGAAAAAGCATAAATCTTGATATAAAACGGTACGTTTAAAAATCAATGTAATCAATACGAGCTACCAAAGTCAGAAAAAAAAACTAGGTAAATACTTAAAAAGAAATAGTTCAGTCAACTCATTCATAAAACTATGGCCAACCCATGCAGCCTGGTATTGAGTGGTAACCGTTGGGAACCTTAAAAAATTAGGTTTCTGCTAATGGGCCGAAGCAATGCCAAAATCTGAGGGATAAAACGTATGGATCTGATTATAACCTGGCGACAGGAAGAATGATCCATCATTTATGCTAACTGATATTTTGACGTTCTTATCAGACCCTATAGCTGCAAAAGGATGTCACAAGAAAGTTGTCGCGAAGTCGGCATATATATTTTCACGAGTTCTTTTATAATCCTTGAATAATCAATTTATAATCAAATTTCATTTCTATTCCGTTTGTAATCCTATTTCTACTGAGATTTACATTGCCACTTTTTGACAGTTCCAAAGCACATGTTATTGTTTTGTTTATATTTTGTTATCCAATCAGATTATTTTATTCTTCCGGAAGTGGAAACCCCAAAAATAATTTTCACTTCCGTTTTCAAAGTTTTGCCAAACACACACGCATTTTTACAGTCTCCTGTTTTTGAAATATATCATCAAATAAAGTATTCAAAATGGATTTTATTATTAACTAATAGTTTCATCTCTATGTTCTCCATGTGGTCAACCACAAAACTGGAAACTCCAGAAAGAGGTCAACAACCAGAAAGAAGACAATCAGCTATGAGAAAACAGATCCAGGTGAGCGGTTTGAGATGAAGGTAACAGGATGAGTATCTCTTTTTTTTTAAATACCTATACATATACCATATCACAAAACAGGTGAAAGTGCAGAACAATTTCTTAGTCAAAGGCCCTATTTTCATTTAAAATAAGCATCAATTTCAACGAAGACAAACTACTTTATCCCAAAGGATTTAAACTTAATTATCTTTCCTTAATTTCCTTCAGAAAACAGCTATTAATAGGGAGGAAAAAGTAGGGTACGCGGGTACACTACAGCAAATAACCAAACCTTTCAGTTTTAAAGATCTTTAAAGAAAACGAATAAAAGAACATGAACCCCAGAAATTTTAATTTTAAAAAATGAAGTATAAGAAGTGATTAAAGGATGATCCCCCGTCGAGATTTCCTATAGAATGGGGATCGGAATTACCCTTAACCCTATACACCATGGGTGTGGCGCAAAATGTGCAAAAATTCGAAAATAGACTAAGTCCCACTTTTCGTGATCAGATGTTAAGGGAACCCCCTCCAATCGTTCGGGTAAGAACAATAGGTTGTTTGGGATACCAAGATGACGCAAATCTTGGGTTCCTAATTCAGTAATATCAGGTGACCCGTGGGGGTCGGTCAAAGAACATATGATCCCATATGAGCCTTGTAATAAATTAATCAAGAGATGACAATTTTGCACCGCGGTATTTGGGTATCGTTGTTGGTCTAACCTTGAATGATTCGGGATGTTCCCAAACATCCGAAAAAAGCGGGACTTATCTATTTTCGAATTTTTTGCACACTTTGCGCCGCCACTCCCCGCCAGGTGGGGCAAAAATAAAAAACCCTCCCATGGTGTGTAACATTTCATGCTCTTCCAAAAATGTATAGGTTAAAGGGTTCCGATGCCCCTTCTAGCAGATCTCGACGGGGGGCGAAATATTTATATTTCACGGTGCCTCATCCAATTTTTTCCCATGTATACTCGACCACCACAATAACTTGAAACATTTACGTAATTCATTATTCATATACTCTTGTGAATGACATAAATTGGTCCAAATAACAATATCTTAAAATCAGTCACGTATTTTTTGGACATTTATTACCAGCATCAAACTAAAACACATTAAGAGGCAAACAAGTTCTGGGGCGAGGGGACACTCAAAAATTCATAGACTACGACCAAATAGATCACAACGGCCATCATGACCTGGGCTATTATTAATATCATGGGCTAGTTATAATGGGCTACTGTATAGAAAATGAATGATTTTTCTATATCTTTGCGAAAATTTATTTCAGAATGGGAAAATAATTACGAGTTTATGGGGTGTGAGCATTCTATTACCTCAGAGAGTTGAACCACAGCTGAATAATACCTGATGACACCTATTATCACAAATCTGAGCTACATTCATAAAATAGGGTTTATCTATTACTTTAGTGTCGATCTCTAAAGCCAATGAAATGTATTTGAAATTTTTATAACTAGATTTGTCAAATGTACTTAATAGTTGGAGCATTTACCGAGCATTTGTTATTTTTAAAGGGTGGTTTTAGAAAACCCTTGCTTTGATTATTAAATTAATACATTATACAGTGTATTCAATGTAGACCGTTGGATTAATTACGTGAATATACGGAATTTTTGAAGGCCAGCTCATCTTGCTGGCCTATTGACCAACCAAAAAGGTTTATTTCAATTCCAAGATTTTGTAAAATTTTCAAGAAGTCGTAAGATTTTTTTTTTAGATTTCGAAAACTTTAAAGAAGATTTTGTCAAATATTTCGCTAAATTACGAACTTTTAAAATATATCGACGGGTGAGAATTGAGTACGTCTAATTTTGCAAAATTTAAATTTTCGATTAAATCGTTTTTGGAGTTGAGGAATTGGATTGACTTTTTAAAAAAATGAAATTCCATAGGTGGGTAAAAGCGGTTCTTCGGAATGATATTCCACCGTCAATATTTTGGAAAGATTTTCTCATTAACGGTACTGAAAGATATCTCAACAAATTATTTTTTTCAAAAAATGCAAATAGACGTACTCAATTCTCACCCGTCGATATGTAAGCCTACGGTTAGGATTAGGGGCAACGGGATGCCTAAAACGGAAATGGCGGATAATTTTCAAAATATAATTGTCAGAATATTCATGCAAGACTCATGCAGTTAAGCGTTTTTTTAAGTGCAGGAATTTCCTCCAATCTTCGAAAAATCTTTAAAATTTTTTCGCAAAACCTTTCAAAATCTGCATTGCAGTTGCGAGTGTCTTTTATTACGCTATGCATAAGGTACGCTATACGTATACTTACTCGTAAGGGTATTGTTTGGAAGATTTTGTCAAATGTTCCTCAAAATTATGATAATTTCATGATATCTTTAAAAATTTTGTGAAATTTCGAGAATTATTCAATAGGCTAGCAATCGGATGCATGAGGTCCAAAGTAAATCGGTTTTCACTAGATATACAGATGTATGGATGTCGCAAATAGGCCAAAAAGCCCCCTGTGGTTTCCTAGAAAGCTGGGCACAAATCGTAGTGAACTCTCGGGTTTGTATCTACCGTACAAACCCGTAGCAAAGTTCGCCACTTCGACTCCATTTTGAATCTGTTCAATGAAATCTGATCAACTCTTTCTTGCCTGTTACTCTTTCTTATAGACAAAATAGACACTTCCACTATAGTTACAAGTAACTTTGTCCATGTCTCGAGGAATAAAATTCAATAAAAACTTAGTTTTTAATATATATTATAATAAATAAATGAGTGAGAATAATAATCTATTCATTTAGAAAGGTATATTTGAGGTTTTTAAACCTTTTTTCGATCACGAAATATTGATCAAAATTATTAGATCAAAATTATTAGAAAATTCATCAAAATTTTTCAAGAAATTTGTGTTGAATCAGTTCAAATTGCAAATTAAACACTTCATAATGCTAAAATACACCGTGTTCGATCGAAAGGGGGGGGAGGGGGTGGTGTATTGAGAGAGAAACATGAGTCTCCTAAAGTAGACTAGGCCTAACCCCCCCCCTTGATCCTTATATATTCTGAATTCTTGCGGAAAACCTGATCCAACTTTAAAATTTATGAAGGGTTCACGCCTTTTCCAAAAAATTATGAAACTTTTTGTGAAAATTAATGTTGGGGCCCCAGCTAGAGGACCCCAAACTAATTCTTGAAGTAAAAGATTTTTATGAAAAATTGGGGCAGCCAATGAGCGGTAAATAAGACAGAGGTCTCTCTGTGTCCCCAGAGGAGGGTAAGTTTATCATTGTGGTGGCGGAGGGACCACTTCACAGATGGATCGCATGCTCAATTGATCGTAGAATTTTTAAAAATAATGGGTAAAAAGTACTAAGTACGAAAGGGCATGCAAACATAAATTTTGCTCCATTTAATTCGTCTACAATTTCCATTAGTTATTTTAAATTTCACCATGCAAGACGATCTCTTCCTCCTTTGAGAGTTAATATCTCCCGTAAGTGCCATCTAAATTTTGATAGCAGGTGACACAAGGCAAAAATGCCAAGTTTCAATTACTTGCCGCCATTTTATAATCAACTGTTAAATTAAAATCTTCCTCAGAGGAATAGTTTTTGCGTTTAAAGTCAATATTAATCGTGCAAATCTTTTACGTTAGATGCTCATGGTAGATTTACCCAGGTATACCGGTCATATTTGGCAATATGACTAAGTACCAATTGTCGGAAGTTGGTTCTTATATTATTCATTGCCTGTAATATCATAGCCTTATAGGGAGCCTTGTATTTTTATTTTTTGGCTTCAGTAATTCTTATGGCGCGAGAAACAGTCGAAAACTTCGATTCGTTGTAATGCAATTTAGCTGAATAGCATGCATGCAATTTAGCTGAGTAGCATGCATGCAATTTAGCTGAATAGCATGCATGCAATTTAACTTCATTGCATGCAACGAAGTTTTATTGTATTCTAGTCAATTATTCAATAGAAAAATTGAACTTTTGACTTCTGTTCCCTGGCCTTCAATATTGACATGTGATTTATTTTGACCTCTAAGAAAATTACATAGTATTTGGATGCAATGTGTTACCGGATCGTTGTTAGAAGCTTTGCCATTGGTTTATAAAATTTGGCGAAATCACGTGGATGCAATGAAAACCCATTGCATGCAATGTAATTCGTTGCGTCCAACTTGAAACCGTTGCATGCAACGGGTTTATATTATATTGCATGCAAATTCATTCAATCCAAATGCAATGTAATTTTCTTAGTGGTAAAAAAAAATTACATGTCAAATATTGAAGGCCAGAGAATGGTCAGAAATCAAAAATTCAATTTTTGGATAATTGAGTAGGATGCAATACAATGTATAACTTCGTTTCATGCAATGAAGTTAAATTGCATGTTATAGCTAAATTGCATACAACAAATCGAGGTTTTCGGCCATTTCGCACACCATACCTTAGGTCTTTTAACCATTGATTTTTCAGTCAGTGGCTGTTTCATAGTTTTTAAACGAGAAAAAATCAACCTCATACGGAGCCAAATATAGAAGTGTAATCCATGCACTATATGGTTTTCAGCAGTCGAATAATTACCATTCCAAGGAAATATTGTATTTGAAAGTAGTTCAGTAATGAAAAAAGCAAATACGATTCTAGATAATGTAACTGGGTGCAGGGATAATAAATGTAATTCAGGGGTAAACATCCCTCCCTTTACTACAAGGGTTTTAAGTTCTGATATCACCATCCTCAACAACGGGTTTACAGCGTCACCTGTATTTAAAAAATACTGAGATTTGAAATGTCGTTGAAAGTTTTTGCATTCATTATAATTAACTTCGTCAGGTTCTTAGCTTTCAGGCTTTCAGCTAACTGGACATACATGTAAATATAGAAACAGTACAAGGGCATTTTTCTAATCAATCAAAAAGGCTATGTTTATAGCTTGATTAATCAAGAAAATTGCCTTAACCAATGTTTGTAATCATAAGACAAGACTAAAGATATCCAGTAGGTTGCAAAGCTAATTGCGACCCTGAACAAGAGAAAAATCACTGATAAGAAAAACCAATTTTTCAGTAATTCCTAACACGGACATATCGGTGATAAACTAGCGTCTTTTCATTGGTTATCATTTGGTTCCAGATCATTCACATCCTTTCATTAAGCCTAAATTTTTGGGGGCAACCCTGTTATTTTCTGGGGTCGATTTACGTGTTAAGAATACGATAAGTAGCTGAATTGACCAAATTTATGACTGCATTTTATTCTCGTAATATAATCAGTCTTTATATAGAGCAATTTTACTCACCGTCTTGGTCCCCGGAGTGGCCATTCATGGATGATTTATGGGAAACAACGTCTGGTACAATAAACAGCCTGGTCACTTCAACGCTCAGAGGACCTCAGAAAGATTTATAACCAGAAACCTTATTGCGTATTAAATGTGCCATTTTTGTTTTTCAAGAAAATATGGCTAAGAGAAATAATGAGATAATATCAAGGGAATTTTTCATATGTGACATGGAATGATGGATGATACAATACCCCAATGCTGTATTTAGACTACAAGAAACATCATTTACACGACGAAAAACAATTATTTTACATCACTGACATAATTTACACAAATTTGCACAAATAACACAAATATGAAATGGCTGATTCGTGAGAGAATGGCTTTCATCAAATAATACCATTTCATAATTGGGTTAGTATGCGATTAATGGCAGGGAAAACGTTGACGAATGTCACGAATAACATGAATATGCCCACACTTTTAATGTGTTCTGTTTTCAGATTCTGATCATTTGAAATCCCATCTTTCCATACATACCCATCACATAAATATCTGCCATTCTTTTCTATAAAATATATTGATTTTAGACTCTTTTTCACCTCTTCTACATGTAGCCCAATGAATTCATCCTACTAGCAATAAAATCGATCGTTCGTTAAAGTTTTCAATAAATATGGCTTAACAGCGATCGATTTTCGGCTATATTCGAAGAGTAGAATGGATCAACGGGCTAGGAGAGGCGCAAAAAATGATAATTTTAAAATCAAGATTTTTTATAGAAAGGAATGGCAGATGTTTATGGGATGGGTATATATGGAAATATGAGATTTCAAATGATCAGAATTAGAAAACAGAACACCAGTCACTTCACTAAAAGTGACTAAATTTGTAGTTTGATGGGAAAAAATTGAGTTTTTCTCTGTTCAAATAGCCTTTTGTTTTAATTTGCCACCAATTTTAGTGATTGCCTGAACTATGTTTTAATTTGCCTGAACTCTGTCTCCATTTTAATCGGCCAGGGCCAGACGAACTGTGGTTCAGTCATATCTATGATAGTGATCAATACCAGGAACTTAGCCTTTGAAAATACTAAAGCATTGATGAATTCGATGATTCACAGATAACCCAACGAAGTTCCGTTCTATAGTCACCATTGCTGGCGAAAATATTCGCCAGCGATCAGACATGAGAGCGCAGGAACCTAACATTTTTATTCAATAGACAATATGACAAAGCTTCGGTGCTCTGATATCTGATCGCAGGCGAATATTTTCGACAGCGATGGTGACTCCAGAACAGCCTTTACTTACATTGTACAATGTCAAAATTTCTAGCGATGGGAACTCTATATGGTCCTTAACAGGTTAAGCATTGATTGGAAAATAATATTGTTAGTGCTTTTTCATCTATGAAATAAAAAAAGAAACCTTATTCATTTTCGAAAACCAAAAAAACTTATACAGCAGTCTTGCACGAAAAATACTCACTTAATTAGCAAAAATAATCGTAATCAAATTATTCTTACAATTTCCCCTGTCTTAATGAAGAATTACAAATTGCACCTTCGGGGGAGGTGTAATCAAACATAACACGTAGTTAACAGAAATCAAAATTAGTAAAAATACTACAATAAATGAAGGTAATTTATTTCTTATCATTGCCCTTCATATCTAAAGGAAAGAACAGAGGACAGTCAAGGGATTTGGAACTCATCAGACTAAAAAGACTTTAGTTGACTCAGTAAAAGTAAACTTATCTCAGAACCATCTTGATTTGGTAACCCTCATCAAGAATTGGGTACTATTTATCGCAATTGTAACAAATGATTTACGGACCAATATAAAATTGAGACACAAAATTGGATACGTTCAGGAATGACACATTTAATATAAAGACCTTTATGCCTGAATGCCCTTTTTATGCCTGATAAGAAGCCAGATCATAAATGTATCCATCATGTGGATACTAAATGTTTAGAATTTCAAAGATCCAAGCGAATACATAACTAGATGGAAATAACTAGGACGTAATAGGTATCGGACCAGGGGGGGAGGTTGTCAGACAACTTCAGACACCTAGCCTCAGATTGTTGAAATCTCACCACCCAAATTATCTGACATTTGGTAAAGTTATCTGCCAAGGAGACCACCCAATTTACCTGACGTAAGATAAAATAAAATGACATCGGCCAATGAGACCACCCAATTTACCTAACGTAAGATAAAATAAAATGACACCCACCCCAAATTTTTCGACAAAATTTTCCAGACACTATCTGACGTCCGATAAAATTTTTGGCAAAATTTGCCGGACACCACCAATTTATTTGACATGTCATTTAATTTTTTTTGGTCGTTGTATCTTTTGATCTAATCACCGATAAATACAAAAAAAACTTCTCTAACATCCCAAAAAGCATTGAGCTGCCCATACCCACCCGGCTTCAATAAAAAAATTCATTTTGAACTTTAAAAATGGTTGAAGTCAGCTATTGGTGTCGAGCCAAAATATGCATGTTTCGTCTGTTGATTTTAAGGGTAGACCCTCTATGCGGATGAAGTCATTCATTCAAAATTATTCATTTTATTTCTAGGGAATTTTTCATTCCAAAAAAACCCTTAAACAAAAACAATTCAAAATCAGTAGACGATAAAGAATAAGACACTTAACTTATCAATAAGATCTGAAGCGTAGACAAAAGAAAAATTGATTCAATTAAAATTGAGATCGAACTAATCTAGTACTGTTTACTCAGATTTTCTCAGATTCTTACAAATTTGTGAAAAACCATTTATGTAAATCAATTTTGTAACCCGATATTGTGGTTTCTGGACCAAATTTTTATTGCGTCCTTGTCGAGTGGGGCAAAGATTATCCATAATGGTAGATGAAAGAAGGAAATTAAAAGAGGTACCTTAAAAGTACCCAAGTTGATTTCTGTTAATCTGTTTTACGGAAATACAGAATAGCAAAATAGTAGGGGACGGCGTTTCTTATTGATATAGGAAAAAATATAGCTTCCGTAATGATAAGCTCTATGATCCAAGGGATATGAAGCGATGAATTTGATGGTGATGCGATATTGATGAAATTTTGCCATCAATAAAGACATTAAAAGATAGAAAAATGACAGGGATCACCAAAATTATTATCGAAAATATCCTGAAAATCGACAGTAAACCCTGACTAACCACAGCTATCCAATATTTATAGGCTTTTTTACAAAATTAAGACATCACGGGACACTAAAGACGTTCAACTTGCATGTCCCACTTCGTTACAGCTAATCTAGAATAGTAGAACATCTGCGGGACAATAATGGACCAAGTATATAGCACACTACCAGTAAGAAGATCACTTTCGGAAAGGGGCACTTGCTCAGTTGCTGGTTTGTTTGTAAACAAGACCAAATCGATAGGAGGCACGTAACCACCGATTGCGTTACAGATTAACTGATTAGTTAATGGAAATCAATGACATGCAAATAGTTCGATCTAATCGATCAGAAGAAACATGCGACTGCATACTGCGTCACTGAACGCACATCTCAGTCACCACCGGTGCCCAGAAACAAGCAAAAAGTCGAAGGTCACAGCCCCCGAAAAACCATGACTGCATGGGGACCGATAATAGATATTTAGCTTAACAGGAAACAATATAAAAAAATCGTACTCACAGTTTTCGAGATATGCGCAGGCGCTGGCGCAGTCGCAAAAATCGGTATGCGCATGGGTATTTTAAATAGCTAACAACGGCATTGCCTCTTTGAGGTCATGTTTCTATAAGTCAATAATACATTATTAGGGCCTACATCAACTCCTTCACCAATTTTATTGATTTCAAAACTTGAAAAATTTGCGGAGATTTTCGAATTTCCAAACGTCCATCTTTCAAACGGCTGCATTCGACTGCACTTTTGAGAAAATATCGAAACAATGATTTAGTTCAATTACAGGTTTCTTTTTTATTTGAATTTTACATGAAAATATAATTTCGGATCTTGTCTATCTTAAAAAGATTTCAGAATGAGTAACCTTTAATAGAACAAATATATCGATAATGAAAAACTGTTGATGGCTTTTATGGACAAGATCCTTTACAAAAGAAGTGTCTTTTCTTTCTCACGGTTCCCGACGTTACAATCATATTTTTCGACGTTACAATAAGCAAAACATTAAAACACATCAATCTTTTAGTTCATCATGATCGATTACGATTTGTGCACAAAAAACATGGGAAAGACATCAAAAAAATCGATCATTTATTTCATTCTTTAAACGACAACTGATGTTTTAGCAAACTGCTCTGATGTGTCGATTTGTGAAGGAGTAAGATTCTATCACAAATGACTTCTTAATCCAACCAAATCGAAAGGAATCTTCCAACCTGACAGGTCCAATCTTCCTAGCACCTCAATTAGAGGGTAAACAAGGTAAAGGTTCAAACTTATCAGACTTATCAGCAATTAGACAAATTGACAATTCTGTATTTCCAACGGATGACTCAAAGCATATAGATAGACACTCTTATAGCCGTAATGTCGTCCAGTGAACCATTCCAGTGCCAAACCAATCCTTTTTCATAATGTGATAATTTAATGGACAAAATAGTACCAAAAACAATAATAGGCTGTCGGAAAGCCATTTTGCTAGATTAAATTTCATCACGGAAAAAGAGACTAAATAAAGAAGACTACAAAAATATAATACAAATGGTGAAAAGAAAAATTCATGCATGTTGAAGCAATTCGAACAATTATAGCAGGAAAATATTGAAGGCTAAAAAGAGAGTAACAATGAGTGTGACTAAGAGTAACTTGAACAGAAAAAGATCTAATTTATTCAAGAAAATACACTTGATTTGGACTTGAAACCGGCGAAAAGTATATACACAACTAATGATGAATGTGTGATGAAGACTATACTCATGGAAACATTGTTTATACCGTCAGAAATCCAACTCACATTTGGAAAATGAAAAGATGCATTGTTAAATTACAGATTAATTACAAATTAAAGCACCATATTATCAAAAAAAATTATATATCAGAAAGTATTGGTAGCAAAACTTCCGGGAAATTCCAGGCGTCTAGACTGCCAGAAATTTTTAATATGGTGTTTTTACAGGAAAATTCCTGGCGTATAAGCTGCCAGGAATTTTCTGTAAAATTACAACTTTTACAGATTTTTACAGTATAATTTTTCAGCTGAAATGTAATCATCTCAAATAATATGGCTCTTGGGGATAGTTATAGCGGCTAATCACAGTTAATAAAAAGTCCTTTAAAATTTCACGGTGCTATGAAAATATTTACAAAAACGTCAAGGTCACCAAAAATATAATAATATTTTCTCATTCATATTTCGGCTTACGGTATGAAATTCAAATTCGGAAAACATGGGAAAATATTCACGCCCGGGAAATTCCATCAATATTTAATAATGGGATCGAGAAGAAGAGTTGGTGTAAATCCCACAAGAAAAGTTCAATCGTCTCGACAGCTAAGTCTAAACTGCGTCAGAAAGCGGAAGTAAGTTTTGCAAGTAAGTGAGATCGGCGCTGAGCTGGTTTTTAGTTCAAACTTTAAAGGTTCCATGCTTCAGCAAGTACCAGAATTACCAGAAATCGCGCAAATCAATCAGAAATAATCAACCTGCGGTAAACTACTAGTAGTTTTTTACTTAGATAACTGGATACTGGAACAAAGGTGACGCATAATGAATCTGATTTATATGATTTATTATGCAGTATTTCTGGCACTGTGCTTACACTGCACTTAAGATTCACCTCAGAGAGGGTAAGGAAACCAGGGTAGTCTAAAATTATGTCTGAAATAAATCTTAAAATCAGGCGCTGGATCTCAGACATGATGGCAAATTCACTTAGAAAAGCTTATAACTTTATAGCAGTGACTCTGCTCCATCAACAGTTTTCGTGCAATATCAAAAAGATCCAAAATGACATTGGGTTTTTTCAAGCATAACTGGGAATAGAAATTCAACCCACTTTACTCAGGCGATGGCACGCATCTACCTATAAAATGTCAGACAGTTCTTGATAATACGATTAAACGTATGACTATATGTTTGGTTCAACTTAAAATGGATATAAAAGCAAGAAAAAAGAAAATGCTTCCATAAAGATTAAATAAATTCAAAAACTGTGAAACGAGCTTTCTCGAGCAAGACAAATACGACGTCGTAAAACAGAAATATTAAATCTTGCATTTAAATTTTTCCAACTCAACGTGGAAAATAAAAAAAAAAGATAGATTTTATTGAAAATCGATTGCTCCAGTTTGTTTAAGTTCAACCTTTAACCAAAAATTTTTCATCAAGGTAAAATTAGAGAATTGAACCGAATGTGGAATCGAACGCTAACGGTACAAAAGGTCGTTCCGACAGTGACTACATGTAATAAAAGACCCCAAACGTTCGGGTCATTAGATTCCATTTACAAAGAATTTTCTTTTAGTTTCAAAACAATTAGTATGAACAAATTACAGTCGTCAATCCCAGATAAAAAGAGAGAAATGACAAATAAGAATTTAATTAGTAGTCGAGAAAAAAGAAATGACGATTACAAGTGTCTTGAATCAAGTTCTAAAACGAGTTCTAAAGAATCGCAAGAGTCAGTATGTTCCCCTCTTTTAATGAGATGGTTGACATTTGGGTACAAATAAGCTGATGATCTCAAAGATAATGCAACGGAATATTTATAGGTAAGCTGCTTCCGGTAGCAAGTACTCAAAAAGGATGTAATTTTGCAAAGAGACTTGAGGTGCGGAAACTATTTTTTATATCACAGTCGGTCTGTCAACACGAAAAATACGTTTATGAATATCACAGCTTGGGATAGTCAATAATTCCTGCAGAGAAATCCCATCACAGTAGTAGGACATCATGCTAAGACAAAACGGAGACTAGAAGATAAAAAGATAAGTGAAGTTATTACTGTGGTCAACACATTTTATTAAAGTATCATTAAGACGGAGGTGTTACATTACGATAAGTGTTTTGAAGATGACCATTGGGTGATGTCATTATCGTACGGAATCGGGCCCACCGTCGAATGATCTATGACTATCATGTTTACGGCCGCAATTGGGTTACCGGTTCTATAGCCTTGCAACAAGACGTTTAGAAATTTCTAAAAAACT
>JAXIUW010110004.1:0-13737 GCA_035591015.1 Cephalothrix simula
AAAAAATCAAACATAATACAATAATCCTTATTATAAGGAATCGTCACCATCATCATCATCAATTTCTCCATCCTCAAGTATTTTCTTCCTCTTGCGACTAGGCGATGAATCTGAATGCGACCTTGACCTCGACCTCCTCAAAGCCCTTTTTGAAGACCTATAACCAGCAGAATCACAGTCACCATTGTTAGCATTATACTCACAGTATGGGATACATAATACACTGTATCTATGACCATATTCATCATACGTCTTGTGTTTCATGGTATACACAGCGTTTGTGGCACTGTCAGCGTTTTCATAAATGATATGTATTCTCATTAATTGTTGCCCATTTTCATTGGCAACTTTATATTTAATACTTTTAATTCGACCAAATTTATGAAACTCCGCTGCGACTCGTTCATCACTCCAGTCAGGAACTTTAGTTACCACAATTTCGGCATCGTTGGCATAAGAATCCTTGTATCTTGAAGGTTTATCAGAGTCACTGTCTGTGCTCTTTCTACGCTCTGTTGTATGAGGACTGTGAGTATCACACTCATCTGAGCTAAACGCTATTCGTCTCATTTCTTTTCGTAATATTTCAACATATGATAATGATTCTGTTTTCGATTTTTTCACAACAATTGGAGTAACTTTGGAGACAGGTTTATTAGAAACTGTACGTTTCTCCATAGCGTTGGATTTAGGTACAGATCCAATCATGGCAGATGTTGTAACATTATTATCAGTGACATTTGCTGATGAAGTCGGAGAATCGGAAACAAACTTACCACTCTTGTTTTCATTCACTCTTTCTTCATTTATGGCATTTGGTAATTGCTGTTCAATATTTGCAGCAACTTTTTTCTTATCATTGATTGTGGCTTCCAACTCAGTGGATGCAGTTACCTTTTCCTTTTCAATTTTTTTTACAGCTCTTTGAAAACTCTCTAAAGAATGAAATGCTACATTTGGGGTTATCGTAACCATGGAACGTCCAATTAGTTCACCATTCATAAAATGGAAGGCCTTAGCAGCTTCCTCTATATTAAAAAATGTAATAAAAACAGTACGTCTGGTATTCGATGGATAGGCATCAACGATAGTTCCGAATTTATAAAATGCATCAAGATGGAGCGATTTATCAAATGCACATGAATTTGAAGAAACGATGATAGCTCCAGGTCGGATAGAAAACGGAATACTTTCATAAAAATTCAATTTCTTTTCCATATTGAAAGAGTCTCTGTAAAGAATTACAGCAACAAGTGTACCATCAAGAACCCTTCCGTTCATTTTAAGCGCATCAGTGATTCCTGAATCTAAAATGTAGCTTATAAAGAAACATCTTCCATCTTCTGTTTTCACTAATTTGTCACTATATGGAGATTCAAAATGTTTGAGGATGTGGGTAATAGGCCCATCAATACCTTTCACAACAACGAAGTCACCAGATTCTGGACAAATGACATCAACTTGATCATTACTAAGAACATTAATGGTAGGTGTTTGAGAAGACTTTAGAGTTGAGTTATCTAAAAACTCCTTTTGACCTCTGCTACTTATTGGAATACCACTTAAATTACCAAAATTTGCATGGACTTTTAACAGACATCCATCAATAGATTTATTTTGTAAATAATTAAATGCAACACGAGCATTTCTTAAAAGCAAAAAAGTAACTGAAATTTTTCTTTTCGTGAGAGCACAAATGCTAATTATTTGTCCAAAAGGTTTGAATACATCCAGATGTAGATTAGAATCGAATATATCAGACTCAGCGATAATAACAATAGATCCTGATCGCAAAGACATTGGTGTAGCATTTAACATTTCTACGCGTTCTTTTAATGTAAACGAGCCTTCATGTGGAGTAATTCCGATTAACACGCCAACAACAAAGTTTCCATTTAAGAGAAGAGCTTTAATGGCATGCTTACTATAAACATATTCTACAAATAGACAGCTTTTTTCTGGAAATTCTACAATTTGTTTTACTGGCCCAATGTTCTTTAAAAATGGGACGATACAACTTATAACAGTTTTCTTAATTGAAAAACTTCGCACGAGAAGAAATTTTCCTCCATGGGGGCAGTTCACATTATATGTTTCTGTGTCTAGAACAACCTTTGTATACATTTCTTTCTCGGTGTTTTTTCCAGAGCTATTCTTTGAGCCAACATCCGTTTTTGTAACTTTTAAAAGTTTAGCATTATTCAACATTTTAATCTGCCTTATATTGACTACTTCATCTACAACAGCCTTTGGATGCGTTTCTGCCACGGTCCTTTCCTTTTCAGGAATTTTCTTTGATCCATCTGTAACTTTTTTCGAAATATTTTTATCGATACTCAACACTTTAATCTCACTTTTAGTGCCTTTTTCATCTTGAACAGCCTTTGGATGTTCTTCGTCCATCATTTTGTTTTCCGAACTCTTTTCGGACCCATTATCAACATCGGTACTTTTGACCTCACCTTCTTTGTCTTTTCCATCTTTCACATTATTTTGATTATCTCGATGGCAGCTGCTATTTCCGTACTGCAAGGAATTATCATGCTTCGATCGATTCAGCGCTGTTTCTTCGACACTTAGCTGATTAATGCCTTTCGGTTTACCAGCGCAAAAACTTGGCGGTTGAAGTTGGGGAAAAGGTAATAAAATAGGTAAAAATTGAGGTTGAAGATTTTTATGCAGCAGTGTTCGTCTACCATTTTCAACCCTTTCCCAAAAATCATCTGAAGTAAAAGAAGTTGGCGTAATGTGTATTAAAAATCCATGAAGAAGGGTTCTATCAAAAGCCAGATAAGCATTCACAGCATCGATAATGGATAGGTAACATATACGAATTTTATACAATCCTACTTTATAGGCATTGATAATTGTCCCAGCACTTCGGAAAATATTAACATGCAATGAATTTGCAAACAAGCGATTAGTTTGTACTGATGTTACTTCAATAATGAAAGGTCTTCTCTCAGGTCGTACTAAATCAAATAACTGTCGCATTTCATTTGATGTCAAGGACCCGGGTATTGGAGCTACACCAATTGTAACATTTTGAATAAATGTTCCATTGCGATTCATTGTTTTTGCCATGGCTGGAAGAAATCCAGGAAAATTAAGATATCTCAAAATAACATATCCTTTTTCAAAGCATCTAATGATACCAAGATTATCAGCATTGTGTTCAATTCTCTTGACGATTTCACTGGTAAAAGCACCATTGAAAGCTTTAACAATTAGACTTTTTCCAGGATAATGTATATCATAAACACTATCATCACAAGTGTATGCTAGATTAGAAGCAAATTGATTTTCAAATAAAGTTCCAGGAGTTCTATATAAGGTTGGCTGCGCGAAATTATTGAGAGCTAGATGAAATCTGGAAATGTCACGGCTATGAGAAGCTACTGGTTGGTATTGAGTTGAATTATTTTGGATTTCGTTACAAGCTGTTTGAGTTACAGTCGAATTTGTTACAGGTATAACAATATCATTTTGTTGAACTACTTTCTCCGCAATCATTTTTTTATTTGTTGCATTTTCCGTAGTTAAACAGGTTTGATTATTGGCTCGATTATCAGAAACGCGGGATAATGCTGAATTTACACAAACTCCTTGAACAACTTTATCTGAACTTAGTTGTGAAGCTGGCGTTTCAACTGCCGTTGAACTAATTTGGGATTGTTCATCTGCAATTGTTTTTTTATCCAATATATGGTCAGAAGCAAGATTTTCATCCTGATTGGCGCTTAACATACGATTAGTTTGTTTCTCAGGTATTTGAAAAGCTGCTGGGACATTATTAGCTTGAGTAGCAGTTGAATTTTGTGAGGAATTATTAAAAGCAAGATGACCTGAGGTTGAACTGGTAGGCAGCTTTTTAGGTGAACTGTGTTTTATTTGATTAACAGTTGGAGTCACAGCCTCAGAAACATAAATTAAGTTACTTGAAGTTTCAGATGAGGTCATCGAATGCTGAATTTCCTGTGGTTGGTTATTACTACTCTCTTTGGCATGTGGTTGCTCATGAATCTCTTTGACCTTTGATTGGTTATTACTATCTTTAGCTTGTGGTTGGTTATTGTTCTCTCTGGCCTGTGGTTGCTCATGAATCTCTTTGGCCTTTGGTTGGTTATTACCCTCTTTGGCCTGTGGTTGGTTATAACTCTCTCTGGTCAGAGGGTGTTTATTACTATCTCTGGATACAGGTACATCCCGCAATGTGTTGTTTGTTCCCGTTAAGACATCATCTAATAATGCTTTCGCGAAATTCAGCTTTTCTGTGAAGTCTTCTTTATAAAATGTTGGTGTCTGCTTTTTCTCACCTGAAGTGATGATCTGATGAAGCTCATCCTGAAGGTGTCCACAACGCTTAAACTCATCTAAATTATAGTATAAATCTACTGGTGATATCCTCATTTGATGAACTCCAACAATATTGTTATTGATAGCCGTATGGGCTTTTAAAGCATCCTTAACAAACTTGAATATTGCATACAGACGTTCAGAGGCAGAGCTACGGTAAATCTTTACCCAGCCAAAAATACCTAACACTGGTGCTAATTCATTTAAAACATCGGAACTGGAATTCAACACTGGATCAACAAATACGAATCCAGGTAAACGATAAAATGTAACTTTCTTATAAACCGCTGCTAAAATTTCATCTGGAGGCCTTGGACCAAAATTCACTGCAAGATTAATGCCACATACATCATTTCCGTTTTTGTCCAGAGCATTATACAGAAGCTCTTCTGTATTGAATACGAGTTTAATAAAGCAATCATCCCGATAAACAACTTCACCACCGAATTCATTTACTAAGGCATCTGTTATTTTCCCATTCGTAGCGAATACATGGACGACCAAAGACTGAATCATCTTTCTTTCTTTTTTGCGTCTTCTTTTATTGCTGCGTTTCGTCGATAAATCAGTATTTTGTGTTTCACTTGAAAATGATACTGCAACTTTTCCATTCTGTATATCATCAGCTAAAGAGCAACTGGCTTTATTACCTATTTTAATACCTGAAGTATTTTTTGGGTCTTCTTTATACTTATCAGATACCACTTTCCCATTAAGTATAGTATCAATAACAGAACCACCTGGTTCATCAATTACTTTAAACCCTGAAGTAGTTTTTGGGACTGTTTCGGCTTTTTCAGATAGGTCTTCGAATGCAGAATTTGGGAATGTTTGCCCATCATTTGAATGCTTTGGGTCTTGTGATTTGCATCTTTCTTCCGGTTTGCTAGTTGTCAAGATTTTTAGATTGCTAAAATAGGTTTTTTTGGTTTTTCTTGAAGGTGAAACAACTCTCTTATTCTGTATGGTATTAATTTCAGAACTAATGGGTTCATCAATTACTTTAAATCCTGAAGTAGCTTTTGGATCTCCTTTGCCAGTATCTGATCGGTCTTTAGATCCGTTACTTTTAAAGTCACCTCCATCAATAAGAACCTTTTGTTTGATTCCTAAATCTAAAAATGTTTTAGATGAATAAAAATATTTATTGGGAAGGACCTGAATCTTTGGACTGGAATCAAATTTTTTGTCTCTGGAGTCACCAGTGAAACATTTACCATCGAGGGACAAATGAGCATTATGAGCGTCCTTGACAAACATATATGTGATATACAAACAACTCCCGCAGTGCAACCAGCCAGAGATATAGCCATAACGTGAAAGTGATGAAAGAGCTTCTTTCAGTTGATTTTTTTGACAAGGTTTAATTACAACATATCCGGCCATGTTCGACAATGGTATTTGCTTAACGATTTCGGTTAATTCGTTACAAATAAATTTTTCAACATAAACAGATAGTTGAAATGAGTCAAAGATGCATCCGTTATATGATAGTGTTTTTATAAGTGATTCTTTGCTTTTGCAAGTTACAGAAAAAACCGACCTCTGTACATCATGTACATATGATTCTTCTTGAATTTCATTAAATTTGGAGATCATCTTATTCGTAACGTGCCCATTCAGTACGGATACATGTGCACATACATCTCGAGATAGGTTTTTACGTTTATCATTAGTTATAAATTTCATGAACTCATCATCTGTATGGTATTCACGGTTTGGTGTCACTTTTAACTTTTTTCCATTATACATTTGACCATTCATAGACTTGTATGCTTGGACAGCATCTGCTATATACATATAAGTTATTGTAAGTCCACCGATATTTGCACAGTATAGAATGTTTCCAAAACAATCAAAATTATCCCTGATGTATTCAAGATTAATATCTTTTATGTTTACTGGGCCCATTGTAATAGAACCTGGTCTAATTTCAAGATCAATTGACTCCAGGAAACTATATTTGTTAGGAAAATTGCAATCAAGGGATATCGAGCATTTCTTTCCATCAATACATTTCCCATTCATTTCAAGTGCCTTAGTAAAAGATGAATCTTTTTTATAATGTATAAACATAAATCGTTTACAAGGTGATCGCAGATAAAAACAGGAATTTTCAATATCAATTAGAGTTTTTACTAACTCATTAGTACAGAGTCCAAAGAGTGGTTTAACGAAAATTAACTTATTGTACATTGTTGGACGAAGACTATTGATATGCTTCGGTTGGATATACGTGCATTTGCGAGAAGTTGTAGCATATTTACCTTCCGTACTACATCTAGCCGATTCACTTTTAGTATTATCATCTTTCATTCGCTTGTATTCTTTGTAAGCATTATAAAATTGATCAGCTTCCAATGAAAGTTTTCTACCATCAATAAAAGTTCCATTCATATTTCTATATGCAGAATAAGCATCTTTCAGACGCATATAGGATATGTGCATATGATTTTCATCATGCAATGACTTCGACGTGTAATTGTTTGTAATAAAACCAAACTTTACAAACTCCCTAAGGTAGACAGATTCATTAACATCACCCTTAACAATTACAGTTCCTGGTCTACGTTCAATTGGAACAAGATTCAGTACCATAAATTTCTCTTTTTCTGAACATAATTTGTCAACATATATGGCAAAGACTAATCCACTAAAACGTAATCCATTTAATGCTAACGTTTTAGCTATCGAGCTTCTGCTACCCCATTTCAGGAAGAAGCGATCTTTTCTATTGCTGACACAACACAACGCAACTTTATATCTAGATATAAATTTTGACATATCTGAAGTGTCTATGTCTCCACTTAAACTTTGGACAACCAAATGCGGTTGCTTACAAGTAGGAGCATGTTCGTTTGCATTTGTTGAAATTGATTCACCTTTGTTTTTAACTTCTTCCGAATTCTGAACTTTTGACGGGACCCTCTTCCAAACTTTATGACCCATCTCGTCATCATTAGATGAAGAATCAGATGAAATTCCTACGCCATGACTGGTATCGGTTCGGGTATCTACCTTACCTTCACCTTCTTCATTCATTCCCACCGGTTTTGAAACATCAGGTTGCCCAATATTGTTATTCTCTGGTGTACTTCCAAGAGTAGTGGTATTGTCTAGCTTTTTCTCAGGAATTTCAATCTTTTCTTCGTTTCTACAGCAATCCATAGTATTCACGTCTTCTACAGGAACTTCTTCGATAGTACACTCGGGTTCTGATAGTTCTAAATCAGTAAATACTTCTTCAATCTCAGTTATTCTTTTTTGACTTTCTTTCTCCATTACTTCAGTCGCAGTTGTTGGCTTAACACATGATATGGTTTTTTTCTTGTTGTCAGAAATATCAGAAGACAATGTTTCAGTTTTATGCAAATGCTGCTCATAATAATTCCTAAACTCTCTTTCAGTGTGATACGTCTTATTGTAATCAACAAATACCTTTTTTTCCATGACATATTTACAATCCATGTGCTTCCATGCCGAAACTGCTGAACTAATATCCATAAATCCAATACGAAATCCACACTTATGTGCATCCCACTCCCAGGATGTAATCCAGCCATAACTATCGAACTTGCTACGCAGAGCTCTGTCATACTTCATCCGGTCTGAATTTGAAAGATTTAAATACTTCCGAGTAATCTGCAGAATGATGAAACCGGGTTTCAGTCCACCAGAAACACGCTTAAGAAAGGACGCTGAAGCACTTGCAGAGATATTGTTGTCAAATGAAACTGAAACTTGCTGTCCATTTATATAGTTCCCATTCATTCCAAAAGCTCTAAGCATAGACGTTTCAGTTCTGTATTCGATAAAGAAGTAATCGTTCCGTTCACTTAATTTGAAATTAATAACAGGACCGATATCTTTGAATTTCTTCAATATAATATCAGATATTGATCCTTGTGAAACAATTTGTACTATCAATCTACAATTGAAATTTTCTTCGCCATGAGATTTTGTCTTTACCTGCTGAATTGCATCTTCATTATTTAATGACTGTGGAAACTCAATGTTAAGTTTGGTTTTATCAATCATAACGGTGCTCCTTTTGAGTGCAATCAATGAGTCGGAGTTGAAAAACCTTAAACGGACAGCTCCACCAAAATCATCTAACGTATTTGTTGGTGAGTAATCAAAATAAGCTATCTTCCCATATTTAGTAAATATCTCCTTTAAGCGGGCCTTCGAACAGGGAGGGATATTCGATACAGTTATAGTTCGATTCTTTATGGAAGTTAACAAATTACTTGTTTTAATCAATTCCTCAACTAATCGTTCTTTTCGCAAATCATGTGTACTTGTTTTTGATTTACTTTCAATGTGCCTACCCACTTCTGAAATCCTATTTGGAGGGTGTGCTTTAGACGGCTGCTTCTCTTTATACTCAGAAATGGTGGAAGAACCGCGAGAAGAGTTTTTCTTGCTTTTCATTTGCAGATTTCCTTCTTTGTTTTCATTTTTACTCTGAAGTGCAAGAATGTAATTTTTGTCCATCAACTCGGTTTTAGAGTTTAAATTATCGACATTTACTAACTCAGAAACGCTAATTCTTTTACACTTTAGAATCGAGTTATTTAATTTTTCAATGGCTTCAAGGCCTTCTGTTCTATTTTCGTACAAGAGCAAAGCAATACGACGTTGTTTATCATCAAAGCCGAAGCTTATGTTCGATATTCTACCATATTTTCCAAATATTCTATTAACATCAGATTGTTTTAGATACTCAGGAACAAACTTCACCTGAACTGTTATGGAATCACGTTCTTTTTTATCTTCTTCTATTGAATCCATCTTTTCACTGGACTCAGAATCAGAAAATTCTTTTGAATGCTGGATATTTTTGTTTTTCAAACGCGACCTCAGATCAAAATTATCATCATCAGAAACTTCTGATTCACCAACCTTGTTTAACAGTTCGATATTACGTGTAACAAAAACTTGACTCACAGTTTTCTCATCTACATAAGAGTCTTCATCGTTGCCATAATCGAGTTCGCCTACAGGCGCATCATCATTCTTGCCACTTAAAACTATTCTAAGCCCGACTTCCTTATTTAATTCCACTTGCCGATTGATATTGGGGAGAGGTTGATCTTCTGCTTCATCTGTCTCCATGACAGAATAGCATTTATGATATTCTGAATTTACAGGGTACGAACAGTCGGAACACACACACTTATGTTTTTGCAAATGTCTGTTAAATGCAAGCAGATTTTTCGAATGAAATGAACATTTTGAACACGTAAAGTTACGCACGAAATGTTTTTCTGCCTGGTGATGCATAAGAGACCTCTTCGTTTTAAAGTTCAGATTGCATCGATAACATTTTAGTTCATCAAACTCATGAGAAGCATAATGTTTAGCGAAATGAAGATGAAAATACGCTTTCGAGTTGAACTTCATTCCACAGAAAACGCACTCGTAATAAAGGCAAGAACAGGACAGTTGATGTCTGTACAAAGCATACTTTACTAAGAACCCCTTTTGACAGTATTTACATTTAAGGGATATATTTCCCGTGTGTGCTGCTCTATGACGCTCTAACTCATGACTTAGTTGAAACTGGGCGGAACAATCGTTGCATTTATTTTTGAACATCAGATTTTTATGTCTCTTAGCATGTATAGTCAGATTATGTAATGATGTGAAGGTTCGAACACAGAAATCACATTTGTATTTCATTGGTAAAGATAAAGATGGAGATTTCCTTATGACAGGAAATTTGGTGTAATTGACAAAAGAATGTCCATCTTTATGACGAACTAAACTTCTTTTTGTGGAAAAGCGAGCACTGCATATTTCACATTTGAATTTCCTTATCTTAAGAGTAAAACTAAGTTCACCAAATAAGTGATCCTTTAGTAACTTCAAATCTATATCATGGCTTTTGAAATACCCCTTGCAGGCACTGCAGTAGATACAATGATTATTATCTTGATCTTCCAAATGTTCTTCAAGAGATTTCAAAGTAATAAACGAATATTCACAAGATTTACATTCAAGGATATTCTTTTTCCCTGGTAAACAAAACGGATGATAACGTATCACTAGTCTTCTATCACCTGGAGTAAGTTTATCTAATTTTTCAACTAAAAACGATACTATTTGCCAAACATTTTTAGCATTCTCGTACATAATGTCAATGCTAATAACTATTTCTTTTAGGCAATCAGAAATCTGAATACTGTCATTTCTCATGGCCTGCTCCATGCTATAGCCTTTAAACACACCGAATGGGAAAATATGACCGACAAATTGAGGCCTGAATGTATTTTGCTTAACTTTTTTATTACTTTCAACTAATTTATTTGATTCTTCCATATCTTCAAAAACCCTTATATCTGTAGCTAAATTAGAATCTGAGAATGAGGTAGAAAAGGCACCTTCATTTAACCCCCCCGGTGATTTCGTTTCAGATGAAGGTTCATTTACTTCTTCCATGGCAGGTTCAGTCATACCATCTAATATATTTGATTCTTCCATATTCTCAGTGTCTGTTTCATCCATACCTAAATGAGAATCTAAGAATGAAGTTGGCAATGCATCTTTGTGTGATCCTTCTGGTGATTTAATTTCAAATGAATGTTTAGTAACTTCTTTTAGTGCAGCTACAGCCACACCAACTTTCATATTCTTAATAAATGTATTATCCTTAGCCAAATTAGAATCTAATAATGATGTCAATGCACCTTCATGAGGCTCTTCAGGTGATTTTGTTTCAGATGAATGTTTAGTTACTTCTTCTACTGTAGTGCCAGTCATACGAGCAGGGCGACCAAGTTGGCTAAAGCAACTTAATTTATCTGAAGCATTGGAGCGAATTTGCATCAGGATTTCGCTAAGTTTCCAACCGGCTCTGTTTTCATTTGTACTAACCGATGATATATCGTCAATCGAGAGTCCTGAAATCATTCCAAGGTCTCCAGCACTGACAAGCATTGAGTCTACTGAATCATTATTACTATTCTCAATTACAGTTACGTCAGTTAATGTTTTGACCGAGTCATCGACTTTTGCATTAGCTGCAACAGATTCTATATCAGGCACGGTTTCTGTCTTCACTTGAGGAAAGTGTGCACTAATGATGCTCAAATCACAATCAATTTCACTCAGCATCTCAACTTCGTGATTTGAACCCCCGTCTTGAGAAAATTGATCATCATAATCATCACCTGAATCAGCAGCTTGATTCTCTTCTTTAATTTTTTGAACTTGTCGACGGTAGTTATCTTGAATAGAATCGTCCGAATCAATTTCAACTACACTTCCCTCTTCAGTGTTCATTTGCGTTGAGAAGGAACCTGATGCAGCTTCAGAGTTTATATCCTCAAACAAGAGAGGATCATCAGAGTCCAATTCAATGAGGTCAGATTCATCAGATAGTACCGCTTCTTTTACATTCCCATTAGATACTTCATTATCATTGTCACTATCTAGGTTAATCACTTCACAATCTTGTGGTGATGCTTGAAGTTTAACTCTATCGTCTTGGACCTCCATTTTAAATTCCTTTTTCATTGAAAGTAGATGACGCTTATAGTTAACTATCTCGATCAAAGCCTTCTCTATTAAATCAATAACTGATTCAGCAAACGATTTTTCATTCTCCGATTCTTCGTTTATATTAGGTTCAATGCAATCTAAAATTTTATTTGATTCTGTGTCGGCAATGGGACATTTTAGATTCCTATTTAGAAGATTTATAAAGTCTGTAAAGCTTCTTACAAACGACATCATAGACCGAAATCTGTTATTATTTCCAACATTACGAAGACAATTAGCTATTAAAAGTTTAGTGACAAGGCTCGCCTTAGATGCAGTTGATGAACGTTTGTTTTTCTCAAAATAAAGATCGTCTGAAACCATTTGCTTAATGTGGTTCAGAAATGGCATAATCGTATTTCCCCTGGCTAAGCATGAACTTATAAAGTTAATACGCATTTCTAAATAAGCTGACAATACAACACTATCAACATTTCTCGCTCTTTTCAATCTGAATAAAGTGATAATAATTTCAATAAAAGTGTCTTGACCAATGTCGTCTAAGAATTCAAAATTAGGTCTTGAAGGGGCGGTAGGTAAAGCAGTATCCATTATACGGGAAGAAGGGATATTTACACTTGCTTGTGGAGATGAAGATGGACGGTTATGATCAGTATTGAATGAATTACTGTCGCCACGACTTGGTTTAACGTCGGCAGTTCGTAGTTGTAATCCTGATGCTTTAGAAACATTAGAAGAAAGGAAAGATGCGGACGGAGTATTAAGCTGCTCTTGTGAGGGTTTTTCATCCCTTTGCGTAGATAAAGTATTCAGTCCTGAAAAATAGGATTATTAAAATCATATCACTCATTATAACAATAATACAATCCACCTTTGATGTACAGTATAGGTAACTTAGTAAATCGTTTCCATATAATTTTTCGATGGTAGGTGGCGAAAAAGCTGATTTGATTTTTAAAAATAGTATTTGAAGAAAAGGTTGATGACCTGTCTACAGAACCTCTTATAGTAGTTGGCGAAAAAGCAGATTTGATTTTAAAAAATACGCCAATGTCGTGTAGCTCACTTGGTGATAAGGCCTCTAGCGGCTAAAATCCGACAAATACCCTAGGAGATACATTTGGCGTAAAGTATACTAAAGTATACTAAAATTATTTATTTTGACTTTTATCGACCTCCAGCCGCTAAAATATGCGTCAGAGAAAAAAGTCTAAATTTAACTTCGGCTTCTTTTTTCATAAGCTTTTGAATATTACCTGTTTTGACTACCTACGACTAGTTTGTTAAAAAAACCTGTTCTCATACCCCCCTCATTGTGTATTTCGAACTTCGAACTTCGAATATTTTTCGACGGTAGGTGGAGATAAATCCTCTCGTTCACTAGAGTAACCTACGACCAACTTGAAATTTCACTAATACAAAAATGGCCCATTTTGACCTTTGATGACCTCTAGCGGCTAAAATATGCGTCACACAAGAAAAATCCTCATTTATTTTCGTCTTCTTTTTTCATAAGCTTTCGAATGAATACATGCTTTGCCTACCTATGAACTACTTGAAATTTCACTGTAATACTAAAATGGCCCATTTTGTCCTTTGATGACCTCTAGCGGCTAAAATATGCGTCACACAAGAAAAGGCCCTATTTAACGTTGTCTTCTTTTTTCATAAGCTTTCGAATAAATACATGGTTTGCCTACCTACGACCAACTTGAAATTTTACTGTACAATGTAATACTAAAATTGCCCATTTTGACCTTTGATGACCTCTAGCGGCTAAAATATACGTCACACAAGAAAAGTCCTAATTTATCTTCGTCTTCTTTTTTCATAAGCTTTCGAATGAATATATGTTTTACCTACCTACGACCACTT
>JAXIUW010111115.1:0-30275 GCA_035591015.1 Cephalothrix simula
CTAGCGGTTATCAATCATAAATGCTCGCTTGCAACATCCTAAACGGCCAGCATTACCGTATATAAGCCTCGCTCGCTATGCATATGCTTTCAACTCCTCTTCAAGATGAAGAAGTTCACGCCTCGTTCACTGTGCATAGAATATTGGTCAAGCAACGGTGTCAAGTCAACTAATCAGTGATTACTACCCATGCCATGCCTGCGATAACACGCCGACTATGGCACGCCTACCCTGCCATCACGCACCCATTCTGATACATCTACCACGCTATCTACGCAGAAAGCCACTAAAGACGGACTATTGCTCTATATGTTTGTTTATGGCACTAACCTAAAGTTGATTAAATAGTAGAAGCAGTATTTAATAGAGGCTTAGACCAGCCAAAATTCTACTATGTAATATAGGTTGTGTATTTAAGTGCTAATGTTTAGCTACGTAAGCCCCTTATTTTAAGCTGCTATACACTTAATTCTAGCAGTCAGTCTAGCATTGACTATTAATTTCAGACTAACTTATTCTATCCCTTCCACTTCTTCCACTTCTTTTATTTCTTTTACCTCGTTTACTTCTTCTATCTCTTCTATTTCTAGCTTGGTAAAGAAGTACTTAAAGTTCCAATAAAAGTAGTAAGGTAAGGCAATTCCCAGTGTTAGCACAGAGAGTATTAACAAAAGTAGTGAGATAAGAAAGTGCTCTATAAAATGGCCTTTGAATATAATTCGGCTGCGTCTCATATTATTCTTGTATTAATAGTTTGTGGTTACAGCTTGTAGCTGGCTCATTAATGCGTAGATTGCTACTCAGGTAAAAAATCAACCACTGGTTTGATTATCTGGTTCATCCCCCACACCATTGCGTGAATATCTGTAGATAGAGTTACCATATCAAACCCCTTTTGGGCCATGTCTAAGGCATATTCAGTACTGGCCGTTTGAATGCCAACAAATATCTTATGCTCTTTGGACTTACTCAGAATATAATCAATAAGCTCTACAACAAAAGGTTCTCGGCGATCAAGGCCGGGCTGCAAACCATGCGATATTGATAAATCATTCGGTCCGATATACAGGCCGTTGATGCCCTCGGTTGAGGCTATAGCATCAATATTATCAACAGCTTGCTTAGTTTCAATCATAGCGAAACCTAACACCTCTGCATTGGCTTTGCTGTTATAGTCTGCGTATATTTCGCTGCTTCTTGCTGGAGCATTGCTACGAATACCCTGCGGTGGATAGCGTAAAGCGAGGGCAAATTCTTCAGCAATTGATTTATCATTGACCATAGGGCAGATTATGCCTAAGGCACCGGCATCAAGTGCTGAGGCAACATATTCTTCACGATTAGCAGCAATGCGCACCATAGGCGTTACACCGCTGCCCCGCATGCCATACAATCCATTCAGCATATGATTATGATTTTGCAAGCCATGTTGCATATCTATGGTCAGGCTATGAAACCCCATCTTACTAAGAATTTCAGTCTTGAGTACAGTAGCCTCTGACAGCCAACCATTCAGAACAGTTTTGCCGCTGTTCATTCTCTTCAAAATTGTATTCATCTGGGTTAAACCTCCGTCTATGATGTATGTTTATCCGTTAATACTAGGCTCTTTGCAAGCCAAACATGCAGCCAGCAAAACCACCTCATCAAGTTAGTTCGCTGTTTTATGTTGTTCAAAATTAACACTAACTCTATTAGTTCTTATTGATAGATAGACTACTCCTCAAGGGCTGGCTATATTAAGTTTAGGTCTTAAGCTAGCTTAGCGTCGTTAAAGCGAGCTACAGGCACGCCCGCAACATTAGCACGTAAGGCTATTACAGAGCCTGACAGCGGATATTTCGCAAAATCATCTTCGCTAACTCGGTATGATAGCGAAGTTACATAAATCGTTTGCATGTCTTCACCGCCAAAGCAGAGCATGGTAGGGTGTTGAAAAGGCAGCCTTATTTGCTGGTCTAGTTCACCCCGAGCAGTGTAACGATTAAGATAGCCAGAGCTGACTCCTGCGCTCCAGTAGCCGCCTTCTATATCAGTGGCAGCACCATCAGGATGACCTATTTCAGCACTAGGTTGGGCAAAAATACGCTCATTATTCATTCTTGTTTGCCTCCAAATGTAGTTAGATGCCCAAATAGCCGGCCAACGTGTGCAAGCATGATACATTATAGTGCCGTCAGCATTCCAGGCTAGGCCATTAGAGACCATAAAGCCTTCTTTAAGCAAGGCGCAATTGCCGCTGGCATCAATGGCGTAGAGTTTGCCAATATTGCCGGTAAAGGTTTCATCTAAAGTGCCAACTATAAAGCGACCATCTGGAGCAACTTTGCCATCATTAAGGCGAGTATTAGGATAGGGTTCGCCGGGCGGGGTTAAAAACTTTTCAGTGCTACCATTACGAGGATCTAAGAAATAGAGACCGCTACGGAGAGCAATCAGTAGGCGTCCACTTTCACAAAGTCCTAACGAGCCTACCGTTTCAGAAAACTTCCACTGCTGATGCTGCTGGGTTAGCTCATTGTAGGCGTAAATAGCAAAGCTGTTGATATCTACCCAATATAAAACCTGTTGGCGGCTATCCCACAGCGGTGATTCGCCCAGCAAATGGCGGTGATTATGGATAATTCTAAAATCTTGCATTAAGCTGTTATTAGTTTGCTGATGGCATTAGTTTGCGGTTGATAAAGGTAATTGCTCAACCCCGGTTTAGTTTTTGGGGCTGTCGTCCAGCCCAGCCTTGCGATTAGTTATAGTAGCACTCTGAAGTCTAAAGACAGGCCTTGAATAGCTCAAGGGTATTATCATGATTCATTTCTAGTGGGTTACTGGCTGTAGAGGGGTCATCTAAGGCCATTTGCGTTAGTTGCTCTAAGTTGGGGTCATTTACGCCAAGCTCAGTCAACGTGCGTGGAATGTTAAGCCGGTGGTTTTGCTGGGTCACGTATTCATAGAAGCCATCAAAGCCGCCCTTTATATCTAAGTAGCCGGCTAATCTATTGATACTGCTTTCAATTTTAGAGCGATTGAATTTTAACACATGGGGCATGACAACGGCATTGGTTGTGCCATGATGAGCATGATACAGTGCTCCAATAGGATGACTAAGCGAATGAATAGCACCTAAACCCTTCTGAAAAGCGGTTGAACCGCAAATAGCCGCCGTCATCATGTTGGCTCGGGCTTCTAGATCAGTGCCATCGGCGTAGGCACGTGGTAGATATTCTTTAACCAAGCGCAATCCTTCTACGGCCACTCCATGACTAAGTGGATGATAGTTTGGCGAACAATAGGCCTCAAGGCAGTGAGCAAAGGCATCTAAACCTGTTCCGGCAGTAATTGATTTGGGCATGCTCACGGTTAGCTGAGGGTCACAGATGACTATGGAGGGCATTAACTGCGGATGAAAAATTATCGTTTTGGTGAGGCTCTCAGTATTGGTGATTACTGCTCCACGCCCTGTCTCTGAGCCTGTTCCAGCAGTGGTTGGTACGGCAATGATCTTGTGGATGGCTGATGCATCGGCACGCTGCCACCAATCGTCAATATCTTCAAAATCCCATATGGGGCGGGTTTGCCCAATCATAAAGGCCAGCAGCTTGCCTAAATCTAAGGCTGAACCACCACCAAAAGCAATAGAGCCATCACAGCCACGCTCTTTGTAGGCAGCCAAGCCCACGCTAAGATTGTGTTGAGTAGGGTTGGGGTCAATGTCAGCAAATAGAGTAGCCTCTAACCCAGATTGTTTCAGGTTAGCTAGGGTAGATTTGACCATATCAGTGCTGGCCAAACCACGATCAGTTACCAGCAGCGGCCGCTTGATATTTAGGTCTTGGCAGGCTTGGGCAAGCTCATTGATGCGGCCTTGACCAAAACGAATTGCAGTTGGATAAGACCAGTTAGCAAATAATTTCATTATACACCTACTGTTTTTTTAGATGATAAGACTTAGGTTTGGTTAAGCTATGATAGCCAAGCACCGATAGCGATGTTCCGTTACCGGTATCTTTGCAGCCCGTCCAACATAAAAATGGATCAAGGTAGTCACAGCGGTTCATAAATACTGTGCCGGTTTCAATTTGCGCTCCTAGCTGCGCTGCTCTTTCTGCATCATTTGTCCAGATTGATGCCGTCAACCCATACAGGCTATCATTCATAAGTTGCACGGCTTCGGCATCGCTATTTACCGACATAATTCCGACTACGGGACCAAAGTTTTCTTCACGCATCAAGGGCATCTCATGATTAACATTGGTTAACACCTGTGGACTAAGATATGCTCCGCCATCATCCGCAGCAAATTTTTTGATATGCGCAGTAGCTCCACGAGACACGGCGTCTTCAATCTGCTGACGAACTTCAGCGGCAAACCTAGCACTAGCCATGGGTCCCAAGGTGGTTTCTTTGTCAAGGGGATTATCTAACTTATATTTATTAACCAAACCCACTGCACGGTCTACGAACTCATCAAAAATATTTTTGTGAACATAAATGCGCTCAATGCCGCAGCAACATTGCCCAGAATTGTACATAGCACCATCAATTACAGTGTCTACCGCCTTATCAAGGTTAGCATCTTCGCAAATATAGGCAGGGTCTTTGCCACCCAGTTCTGTGCCTACCGTTACAAAAGTACCAGCCGCAGAACGTTCAATAGACGCTCCACCATTAACCGAACCAACAAAGTTAATAAAATCAAATTGATGGTCGGCAATTAGCTTATCAATGGTGTCATGCGTTACGAGCAGGTTTTGGAATACTGCTTTGGGAATACCCACCTCATGAAAAGCCTGCTGAAAGTGTTCGCCCGCCAACATAGTTTGTGTAGCTGACTTTAAGAACACCGCATTGCCGGCAATCAGAGCCGGTACAATTGTATTAATGGCTGTCATATAAGGATAATTCCAAGGCGCAATGGCCAAGACTATTCCGCGAGGCTCACGCTCTATTTTGCGCAGAAATAGTGGACTATCTTCAATAATCAGTGCTTCTAGTGCGCTTTCAGCCAAACTGAGCATAGCTGTGCTACGCTCTTTAACTCCGCCAAACTCACCGCCATAACGGACTGGCCGCCCCATCTGATGAGCTAAATCAATTGCCGTTCCTTGCGGATTTTTACAAAGCTCAGCCACGGCTTTTTTAACCAAGGTCATGCGCTCTTCTAGCGGTCTATTGCGCCAGTCACGCTGAGCAAGCCGGCTTTGCTTAATCAGATTTTGCACATGATCAAGCTCCATAGCCTGCCGAACGGCGTAAATGCGACCATCAATTGGTGATATGCAGCGCAGTTCTTGGGATGAAGGTTTTTTGCTCATGTTAGGCTCTTTCTAATCCTCGGACAATTTCATAGTCAGTTACGGCGTTATTAAAGTCTTCTAGTTCCCATTCAGCGGCACGATAGTAATGCTCAATCACCGCATCACCCATGGCTTCACGGAGCATTGCCGAGCTTTTAAGTAGCTGGGCAGCATCTAGCAAGGTGGTCGGAATACGTTTATAGTCGCCTTCCTGATAGGCATCGCCAATTTGTTCTGGCTCTAGCGACAATTTATCTTCTATGCCCTTTAGACCGGCGGCCAACTGAGCGGCCATAGCCAAATACGGATTAATGTCTGAACCGGGAATACGACATTCTATACGCACTCCCGTTGTGCCTTGCCCGCAAATTCGAAAGCCCGCTGTACGGTTATCGCTTGACCAACAGGCATGCACCGGCGCAAAAGTATTCTTTTGAAAACGCTTGTAACTATTGATGTATGGTGCCATAAAGTAAGCATATTCAGGCAAATACTTAGTTAGGCCAGCTAAGTAATGGCGCATAACTGTTGACATACTTTTGTTGTCTTTTTCAGCATAAAAAACGCTGTTGCCGTTAGTGTCCCATAATGATTGATGAATATGGGCAGCACTACCTGCCTTAGAGCTATTCCACTTAGCTAGAAAACTTGCTGTGTAGCCCTTTTGCCAAGCAATTTCTTTGGTGGCATGTTTAGCCAAAACATGATTATCAGCAGCATTGAGCGCATCAGAATACAGAACATTTAGCTCGCCTTGGCCACCTTCAGCCTCACCCTTAGTGCTTTCTACGGCAATTCCAGCACCGACCAATCCATTCCGCAGTGGTTGCATGACTAGCTCTTCTTTAGTGGTTTGGAAGATGTGATAGTCTTCGTTGTAGCCCGAAATTGGACTAAGACTATGATAATTATCTTTGCGGATAGCATCAGCAGTACCTTCAAATAAAAAGAACTCTAATTCGGTACTCATCATGGCCTGATAGCCGTGCTGGGCAAGACGCCTGATTTGTTGCTTAAGTATTTCACGTGGCGCATGAGGCACTGCTTGATGAGTGGCGTGGTCTTCAGTATCGCAAAGCACAAAGGCGGTCTTATCAAGCCACGGTAAACACCTTAGTGTGCTCATATCGGGCTTCATGGTGTAGTCGCCATAACCTCCCGACCAGCTTGATGCCGCATAGCCAGTTACGGTAATCATGTTCATGTCTGTAGCCAGCAAGTAGTTGCAACAATGCGTCTCTTTGTGCGCCTTCTCTAAAAAATTACTAACATGAAAACGCTTGCCCATTAGTCGCCCTTGCATATCGACAATGGCCATAATTACGGTATCAATAAGCCCATCATGGGCAAGGTCTTTTAGGCGTTCAAGCGATAATTGATTACTCATAAATCATGCCTCTCTGAATAAAAATCACTATTAATTCAAATAAATTAAGTGCTTACGCATTTTACAAATGTTTGATCTAGGTGCATACTACACTATCCACAGGCTAATTGCATAGAACAATAAATAATTACTTCGGCATCTTTAAGCAGTTTTTTTAGGCCTTGGATGCAGTTATCCACTGGCATAGTGTTTCAGCCATGTGGTTTTGGTGGGCGGTGGTTTGTAGAAGATCATTGCGGATTTCAATCATAACATTAGCGATATTATTCTGAATACCGTGTTTGACGAGGGTATGAGTAACGCCATCTACAGGAGCATAGGGCTGATTGCGGCGCACATCAAGGTTAGTATTCTGATCTGCCACATTAAGCATGGCATCAGCTAGGCGTTGGTCAGCATCATGCAAGATTCCTACTTGTACAGCTCTGGGCTGGCCATTGTAGATGGGGGTAAAGCTATGAATGGTTATGAGCGCCTTGCCTTGCCTCAAGACTACTTCGTCCAAGGCTTGGACAAAGGGTTTATAAATCTGGTTGATGCGTTGATTTTTCTGCTCAGCACTAAGCCTGCTATTACCCGGAATAGCATAAACTTCGCTGCGCTTAGGCATGGCATCAGCCGCCGAAGGTTCACGATTGCAATCATAAAGTAGGCGTGACAGTGTTGCCGCAACCAAGGGCGCATCTAGTAGTTTACTAAGCTGCAAGGCCACACCAAGTGCGCCAATATCCCAAGCAATATGACTGGCTTGCGCTTCTACACTAAGGCCTAGTCCATCACAAAAGTCGGGCATAAAGTTTGAGGCATGTTCGCAGCACAAAACTATGCCTGAAGTGCCCGCCACATTATGCACCTTGAATGGGATGGGATATTCAGGATTAGGCTTCATTAGTTTGTATTCAGTTTGTATCTACTTTGGCTGAATTTTGACCAATTTTGATTGGATTATTCCACGCGATGGCATGCAAGAGCTATTTGCCCCCGGTGTTGCCAGCGACAACGTTATAAAGCTACGGGGCGTATTATATCCTAATGTCAGATTTTGCATCAAATATTATACTATTAAAGCGACCCTTATTTATTATTCTTGGTTGGCTTTAAGGGCTACTGCAGAATTAACTTTTTAGCATTAACTTTTTAGAGACTGCATGTCAATTACAAATCTATAACGAACATCAGCCTTAACTACTCGGTCAAAGGCGTTATTGATATCGTGCATGCTGGTCATCTCTACCTCAGGCAAAATATTGTTGCTGGCGCAGAAATCAAGCATCTCTTGGGTTTCGGCCATGCCCCCAATCATTGAACCAGCAATAGAGCGTCTTCTTGACAATAACTGACCACCATCAACACCAGATATCGGCTCTACAGCACCAACCACTATCATTGTGCCATCTACGTCAAGCAGGTTTACATAGGGGCTAACATCATGGTTAGTTGGAATGGTATTAATCAGCAAGTCAAAGCCATTGGCGTGGTTGGTCATGTCTTGCTCTCGGCTTGATACAACTACCTTATGAGCACCCATCTTGAGGGCATCATTGCGCTTGGCTTCAGAGGCGGTAATTACAGCTACCTGCGCACCCATTGCTACGGCGAACTTTACTGCTAGATGGCCAAGCCCTCCCAAGCCTACAATACCAACACGCTTGCCCGGCCCTGCCTGCCAATGCCGTAAAGGAGAATAGGTAGTTATTCCCGCACAAAGCAACGGAGCCACAGCCTTAGTATTTAAGGCCTCAGAGACTTTAAGCACAAATTTTTGATTAGTAACTATTTTTTCGCTATAGCCACCGTAGGTTACCGTTCCGGTTTGAGGCTCTGGCGAATTATAGGTAAACATTGGCCATTCAACGCAATACTGCTCTTGATGCTTAGAGCATGGCGTACATTTTTGGCATGAATCAACAATAACACCAACTCCAACCAACTCGCCCTTAGTAAAAGATTTAACATTAGAGCCAGTCTCGGCCACACGTCCAACTATCTCATGCCCCGGCACAATGGGGTAAACCGTGTTTGGCCACTCGCTTCGTGCAGCATGAATATCTGAGTGACAAACACCGCAATATTCAATGTCTACTAGAACATCATCAGCACCCAGCACTCGCCGTGGTATGTTGAGAGGCACCAGTTTATCAGTTGCTGAACGTGCTGCGTAAGCCTTAACTTCCATAATGTGCTTCTCCTTCAAGTACTATTGTTGTAAATTTTGCTATAGTTGCTGCCATGCCGTCTATCTTACTAACCGCTGTGCTAGTTGATTTTGCGCTAAATGCTTTGGAAATGCCCAATTATCTGCTTAACAATTTGATAGTACTACTGCTGACAGGCTAATAGTTTATCATAGCGGCCAACTGTTTACGATAACCACTGACCACATAACTAGTAACTAAGTCTATTTAGCACTCTGACTAAGTGTTAGTCAGCAGGCTAGCATGTTTGATTTTGCATGATTGGAATGTTTCAGGCTAGGATGGCTAGAGCTTGGAGTATGATCGCCCTAGCATTAATTTATTAAGTACAGCACTGACTATTAAGAGAGCAGCAATCTGAAATGAAAAAGCCTAATAACGTTTGTTGGAGACCACATGCCGATGGCAAAAACACTCAACTAGAAGCCTTTCAAGACCATGTAGCCGGCTATTACTCCCAAGTTAGCGATTATGCTTCGCTACATCGGTTTTCAATTGAAAATATTGAGCAATTTTGGTCATTATGGTGGGATTACGCCCATATCAAAGGTCATAAAGGCCAGAAGATTTTTACGCCTGCCCGTGATGGAGGTGTTTTTGGAGCTAGGTTTTTTGAAGATGCTAGGCTCAATTATACCCAGAATGTATTAAGCGGCTTTAGCAACTCTGAACAAACGGCCATTATCAGTTGGGATGAAAATGGAACACGGCGTGAGCTAAGTATTAGCGAACTTCAAGACTGTGTTCATGTTCTAATTGCCGAGCTAATTGAACTAGGTATTAAAAGTGGTGATTGCGTGGCTGCGGTTGCACCCAATATTCCAGAGATGGTTATTGGGCTACTGGCTTGCGCTGCTATTGGCGCAATATGGACATCATGCTCACCCGATTTTGGTCGTAGCGGCATTATAGATCGTTTTGGTCAAACTAAACCCAAGGTACTAATTGCCGGTGATGGCTACTATTACAAGGGTAAAACCTATCTCGCGCAACAGCTAATCTGCGACATAAGTAAGCAATTGCCTTCGTTGCTTCGTGTATATGTTATACCGATTATTGAGCCAGAGCTTGATTTAGATAACTTTGGTAGATTAGCGCATAAGTTTCCGTGGCCAGATTCAAAAAATATTACAAAGTTTGATTATCCACAGCTACCCTTCAATCATCCCTTATATGTATTGTATTCTTCAGGAACCACCGGAATGCCCAAGTGCATTGTGCATGGTGCCGGTAACATGCTGCTACAACACAAGAAAGAACACCAATTGCATGGCAATCTAAAGCCTGCCGACAAGCTATTCTTCTTTAGCACCTGTGGCTGGATGATGTGGAACTGGCTGGTTACAGCACTGGCTTCGGGCGTTACTATAGTGCTTTTTGATGGTAATCCAACCGGAGTTGCTGGTCGCACAGCCAATGATCTTTTGTGGCAAATGGCTGAGCGCGAGCAGCTGCAATTCTTTGGAACATCAGCTCCTTATATTGAGGCAATGGCCAGCCTTGGTATTCATCCCATTGATACCTATGACCTGCAAAATCTTAATACCATCGGCTCAACCGGCGCACCGCTAACTGCTGAGAGCTTTGATTTTGTTTACCAATACATTAAGCATGATGTTCATTTAACTTCAATTTCTGGCGGTACAGACATAGCCTCGTGCTTTGTACTTGGAGCACCCAATTTGCCGGTCTATCGGGGTCAAATCCAAGTTGCCGGTCTAGGGCAGGCTATTGAGGTATTTAATGAGGCTGGGCAATCGCTAGAGCAAGGCAAGGGTGAGCTAGTCTGTACCAAGCCTTTTCCGGCTATGCCCGTATCTTTTTTTAATGATACTAACAATCAGCGTTATCAAGAAACTTACTTTATGCGCTTCGCTAAGGTGTGGCATCATGGAGATTTTATAGAGCGCACACCCGAGGGCGGCTATATTATTCATGGGCGTTCCGATAGCACGCTTAATCGCCATGGTATTCGCATCGGAACGGCAGAGATATATCGGGTAATGCAGCAACTACCCTATGTGCAAGACTCGATAATTGTTACCGCCGGTAGTAATGATAACCTAGTGCTGTTTGTAGTCACTGATGATCTTAGTCCAGAACGCATCAAAGACATTCAGCAAACCATTCGCAATGAGCTAACCCCACGGCATCTGCCCAATCAGATTATCAAAGCACCAGATATTCCACGTACACTTAATGGCAAGCTCGCCGAAATTGCCGTGCGCGATACCTTAGCCGGAGGCGAGGTTAAAAATAAAGATGCTTTGATTAACCCATCAGTGCTGAACTTTTTTGCGCAGATTAAGATTGATTAGGCGTCATCCCCTTGATTAGATCATAAGCTCGCCAATAATCATTCTAAAAAAAACTAATCCACACCCTGAACTAACAGGCTTTAGCCGCAGTAAAACCACTGACTAATAATTGAGCATTTCAAAAGCCACAGTCGGCAATTGACTGCTGCTCTACTGCTCTACAGAGACTACCTTTTCATAGCCTTTTACAGTCATGCATCCATCAAAAACTTGCTGGCGGTCAGCCATAGCCGTAAATAACGCATGCTCATGCTCTTTTATCGCATAATCTAAATCAATACCACTTAAGCCACCAAGTTGCGGACCGTCAGGCAAAGGCATTGTATAAGTTCTTTGTAAACAATTACCGCTGTCTATTTGTAATCGCAAATTGACACTTGTAGAAGGAACATTGGGGTTAACATACACATACTCTCTTGTAGCCTCACCTATTGAAACACAACCACCAATGAAAATTAATACCACCAATATAGCCAGTAGTTTCAGCGTATTTAATAGAACACTACGACTAGCACCAGTTTTCATAACAAGAACCTCCAAATTAAGCAACAATCACAAATCATATAATCTTAATGATACCACGCAAAATTAAAACTTATCGTTCATCTTCCCGACCATAATTCTAACACTAAATACCTACAGTTTTATTTAATAACTATGACTATCTTAAATAAACTAAAACCCAATAACCTTATGTAGCATAGGCAAGGCAATAGAGAATTGCCTTGCACCCATTTAGGAATAAAGGTTATACGCTAAAGTATTTATTACTTGGGGACTCTGCCCCCACCCCCCCGTCAGGGGACAAAGTCCCCTGCACCCCTAATCTGGAGCGCAGGCAAAGCCTGCGCTCAAAGGTGCTTAAGGTAGTGTTTAAGGCCGTTATCGTGAGTTTAATTTAGCACTCTACTTGGTTTTGATAGGCAATATATGGCGACTGCCACCTTGGCCGAAAGCCTTCGGCCAGTAAGTGGGTGCAGGGAGCATGCTCCCTGCCGGGGTTGTTAGGGGCAGGGCCCCTAACAATAAATATTCCCAACTTAATCTTGCTTAGTTTAATCGAGCAAGATGATTCTCTATCATCTTGCTGTGCAAAGTCATTAACAAAAATAAACATTAAAACTAAATTTTATTCTATGACTGAGTAAGTTTCTGAATCAGATAGTCATTGCAGGAGGGTTTGAGCTTTGGTATAGAAGGTATATTGAGGTTTTGGATTGAGTATTTTAGGTTTGTTATGGCTGTTGATGAGAGGGTGCGGTGTTTTGGCAATAAGTTAGGTCAGGAATTTTACGCTGATTATCATGATTATGAGTGGTGTATTCCTAGTCATGATGATGATTATTTATTAGAGATGTTGATTCTTGAGGGGGCGCAGGCGGGTTTAAGTTGGGAGATTATTCTTCGTAAGCGAGAGGGTTATCGTCGTGCTTTCCATAGTTTTGAGCCGGCTAGAGTTGCGGCGATGACTGATGTTGAGTTAGAAGAGTTGCGTCATGACCCAGGCATCATTCGTAATCGCTCCAAGATAAGAGCTGCACGAACTAATGCGCAGATATTCTTAACTTTGCAGGATGAGCATCAGAGTTTTGCCAATTTTCTTTGGGGTTTTGTGGGCGGTGAGCCGATAGTCAATCATTGGAAGGTTTGGGCTGATGTTCCTGCTGCTACTGATTTATCGTCTGAGATTTCTAAGCAGTTGCGTCAACGAGGCATGGCCTTTGTTGGGCCGACCATTATTTATTCTTATATGCAGGCCGTGGGTTTGGTTAATGATCATGTAGAGGGTTGTTGGCGTTATGGTCAGCATTAGTTGTTTATTGATAATAGCTTTGAGCTGGCCAGTCAAAGTGAACTATGCGATGTATGAATGGTGAGGGTGGGCAAGTGCTGTAGTTAACTTACAGGCTTTGTGGCGAATGCTGGGGGTGCTTAGCTGTGCTATGCTTAGATGGTTTGGTTAGATTTTTATTGGTGAGGTAGAGGATGCATTATCGGAGTACACGTCATGATGCTTTGTATAGTTTTAATGATGCTGTTATGGCTGGCTTGGCACCAGATGGAGGCTTGTTTGTGCCTGAAAAAGTGCCTGTATTTGATCGTTATGACTTAAAAAGTATTTCTGAGATAGTTCGCTATCTAGTTGATGTATATGCTGAAGGAGTCTTCACCAAGCAAGAGCTTACGGCACTGATTGATAGGTCTTTTAGTCGTTTTACAGACTCTGAAGTCACGCCTTTACGTAAGGTGGGGTCGCTGTGGCTGATGGAGTTATTCCATGGCCCAACCTTTGCCTTCAAAGACATTGCTTTACAATTTCTGGGTCAGCTATATGGCCATTATAATGCACAGCATAAAACGCGTGTGGTCGTTTTGGGGGCAACCTCTGGTGATACCGGTAGTGCAGCGATGGCTGGGTTGCAAGGCATTAAAGATGTTGATGTTTTTATTCGTTATCCTAAAGATGGGATAAGCCCCATGCACGAGCTTCAGATGACAACCATGGGTAGCGCAAATATTTTTCCTATTGCTATTGAAGGTAGTTTTGATGATGGGCAGTTAATGGTCAAAACTCTGTTTGCTGATACCGAGCTTAAAAATAAATATAATTTACGTGCAGTTAACTCAATCAACTGGTGTCGTATTTTGGTGCAGATGGCCTACTATATTTATGCTGGCGTAAAACTTTCTGATGGTGGCAAGCGCAGTTTTAATGTAGCGGTGCCTACTGGCAATTTTGGTAATATTTATGCGGCGCACCTTGTTAAGCGCATGGGCTTACCGCTGCAAAAGGTAATTTTGGCCACTAACGCCAATGCGGTTTTGCATAATTTTTTTATTAGCGGAACTTATCGGCGCAGTAATGCAACTCAAACGCATTCACCCTCTATGGATATTCAATTGGCGAGCAATTTTGAGCGCTACCTATTTGAGTTGGCCGAGGGAGATCATCTGCAACTCAGCCAATGGATGCAAGAAATCCAGCAGCAAGGCGAGCTCAAACTGCCTCAAAACCTTCTTAAACAAGCTCAACAAGATTTCGTAAGTGGCAGCGTATCTGATGAAGAAACCTTGAGCACCATTAATTCTTTCTACAATAAATATAATTATATACTTGACCCTCATGGAGCAGTGGCCGTGACCATAGCTCAAGAGCACCTTAATGACATAAATCCAATGGCAGTGATGCTTACCGCTCATCCCGCCAAATTTTCGGGCGCAGTTAAGATGGCCATTGGCCACGAACCAGATTTGCCTCCAGCTCTAGCCGAGTTAAGCCTAAAACACCAGAAAAAACTACACTGCTCTACAGACATTAACTCATTGAAAAAACTTATTGAAAAACACGTTCAATACTAAGTAAGGCTTATCCTAGAAAGAAATCATTTTTGAAGAATTTTTTTGCGTCTCTCATAGCTGATTATTAATTAAAAGCTACTCCGAGCAAAAGTTAATAATATTTAGGCCATATTTTTCAGATAGATTTTTACTAGGTGTTTTGACACGTTACTTTGTTGATTAAATGATGTTTAGATGGTGCTTTAGATGATTAATACATGCAGATTGCAGTTCTGATACTTGGCAAAGTTGGCGCATTGGCAGCAGAGTTGCTCCATGATTCCGGTTTTACGGTTACGGGCATTGATACTCGGGCGATTACAGCGCAAAGAATTTGTGCGTAGCCTAAATCCTCTAAATATTGGCCAACGCCAGCATACGGCCATTGTTTGAACAACGGCCTCTTCGGTAGTCGTGGCGCGAGCAATTGTATTTTCTGCGGTTGATACGGCCGGACAGCCTTGCACAGCGTTGCGCCGTCTTATTGTGCATGAAACACTACGAGCTGAACTTGTTGAGCATTTGGCTAAGATTTATGCTTCGTTACCTATTGGTGACCCACGACAAGAGAGAGTTTGAGTTGTTCCGTTAATTGATGCTCAGGCTTGAGCTGCCATGTCGGTCGCTCTTGCAGTCGCAAAGTCTGAAGGAGGGCAAGTTTATGGTGGTGAAGTAGTTGCAGATGGTATGCCCGGCAAAGGGGTTTATGTTAAACCCGTTTTGGTTGATATGCCGGCGCAAACCGCTATAGCCAAAGCTGAAACTTTTGCGCCAATTCTTTATGTTATGGGTTATGACAAGCTAGAAGAGGCGATTGCTCTGCAAAATGATGTTCCGCAGGAATTGCCTTCTTGCATTTTTATTCTTGATGTCCATGAGGCTGAAATCTTTTTGCAAGCTATTGGTTTTGATTTTGGCATTGCCAATATGAATAGTGGTCTATCTGGTGCAGAAATTGGAGGTGCGTTTGGTGGAGAAAAAGAAACTGGTGGGGGGCGTGAAAGCGGTTCTGATACGTGGAAAGGCTATGTGCGCCGCCAAACTTCAACCGTGAATTATTCAAACAGTCTGCCCTTGGCTCAGGGCGTTAAATTAGATATTCAGGAGTAATTAGATTATGGCGACCTTCATACACCCAGATGATATTCGAGGGCTATTTTCTAAAGCCATGTCAAACATGTACCGAGCAGAAGTTCCGCTATACGGCGAGCTGATTGAACTGGTGCAGGATGTAAATGAAGACTACTTGGCGGCTAATCCTCAAGAGCGACAACGTTTAGCCGCAACGGGCGAGCTTGCCCGTTTGGATGTTGAGCGTCATGGAGCGATTCGAGTCGGAACCGCCCACGAGCTAGCCATTATTCGGCGCATGTTTGGGCTGATGGGCATGTTGCCCGTGGGTTATTATGACCTATCTGTTGCTGGAATACCGGTGCATTCAACAGCGTTTCGCCCCGTTGACCATGCTTCGCTACAAAAAAATCCCTTCCGTATTTTTACATCATTGCTGAGGCTAGATTTGTTAAAAGACCCAGAATTGGCTAGCATTGCAGAAGAAATCCTTTCAAAGCGGCAAATCGTAACTGATAGAGCCATAGAGTTGATTGAACTGGCTGAAAATCGAGGTGGCCTCTCTGTGGCAGAAGCAGAAGAATTTGTTACGGAGGCTTTAGAAACTTTTCACTGGCATAATTCGGCTGTGGTTGATGCGGCGACCTATAAGCGTTTGCATGACGCTCACCGCCTTGTTGCCGATGTTGTAAGTTTTAGAGGGCCACATATCAACCATTTAACGCCACGCAGTTTGGATATTGATACGGTACAAAGAGAGATGCCCAAGCGTAATATCACCCCCAAAGCCATTATTGAAGGGCCGCCACGCCGCAAGATGCCGATTTTGCTGCGTCAAACTTCATTTATGGCCTTAGAAGAGGAGGTTAGGTTTGATGAAACGCTTGGCACGCATACCGCCCGTTTTGGAGAAATAGAACAGCGTGGCGCAGCACTTACACCAAAAGGCAGGGCTGGCTATGATGACGCACTGGCCCGTAGCCGTGCTGAGGCATCTGTTGATGCTAATGGCGCAGGCGCAGCCGATTATATGGAAGTGTTAGAGGCGCAATTTTCAACTTTTGCAGATGATTTTAACAGCTTGAGGCAACAGAAACTAGTATTTCTACGCTATGATGCAGTAACAAAAACGGCACTGCCCAATCTGGCCGATAACCTAGACGCATTGCTGTTAGAGGGGCATTTGATGGTTACTCCGCAGACCTATGAAGATTTTCTGCCGGTTTCGGCAGCCGGAATTTTTCAATCTAATCTGGGGGAGGATGGTCAGTCAGATTATAGCGCTTCGGCTAATCAAACTGCCTTTGAGCAGGCATTAGGCCGTCCGGTATTGGATGAGATGGCACTCTATGCCGCAACGGAAAGAGAGACTTTAAGAGTAGCTTTACAGAGTTTGGGACAAATGCATCTTCTGCAAGATAAAACGGCTTAATCAAAACTATGACCACCGAAAATATACGCCTTAGGTTATCGTAATTTTAACTTGATTTTGAAGCTGACAGCTTGAATTAGTCGAGCTAGAGCATCTTTTCTTTGCTCTATATGTTTGACTTACTGTTTGATCAACTTGTTTGTGTATTCTCGGTTTGGTCGCCTATTTTAGTGGCGTTTTCTTTATGTGGGTGTTTTACTTTCAAGCTAGACAAAGCGTTTCATGTATGGGCGAGGTTATACCGAACTTGGTGATGCCAGCGGTGCACACAGTGCTGATAGTGCTGATGAATAAGTGATTTTGCAGTATCAGTTACTTTCAACTTGGCCTAGTCCCATTCTTTAGTATTTGTTTGTTGTTATGCAGTTTGAATGGTTCTGAATAATTTATCTGTAAACATTCTTCGATTTTTCGTAGGCGTTCTTCTAGCAAATCAATTTTATCTAAGCGTTTTTCTAATTTGCGAAAGAGCACATAACCTCCCACCAACACACTCAAAATGCCTGCTAAATTTCCCAAAACACTAATTGTTGTCTCAAAGCCCATTTCTTAAAACCTCCAACATAAGTAACCCAGCCACCACAATAAACAGCAGCAAAATTACCGTTATGCGCAACCACGCTGGGGTATGCCGGTAGCGGAATACCGCCCAAATTGATACCGGAAAACCTACTGCGGCAGCAATTGCAATTATTTCGTAATGAAAGGCACCTATGGCAATCAAACTTGAAATACCATTGACTATGCTTGATAACCAGTCCATTAATTACTCCCTAATTGCCATATCTCTCGTGGAGATAGTCTTTTATGCCAGCGTTGAATACGCTCTACGTATTCTTGAGGTTCTCGCCATAGGTAGGGTTTGATTTGAGAAAATAATGCTGCGCCATTGGCCTGCTTTTGCGCCGATAGCACGTGTCCTAAGCCTGCATTGTATGAGGCGAAGGTTAGAGATAATCTATCACCTAAGGGGCGGGGGCTATGCCACTCTTTCCACAGTCTACGATTGTACTTGATGCCGTACTCAATAGACTGCTTGGCCTCAAAGCGATTGGTTAACCCCATGTATTTGGCTGTATCGGGCATAAACTGCATCACTCCGCAAGCTCCTACATGCGAACACACATCTGATTCTAATGCCGATTCTGTTATGCCCTGTGCCTTGAATACTCTCCAATCGCATGTTCTACCTAAAGCATGGCAAGGCTCGTAGCCCCACACTAACTTAGTTGAGCGCTTAAAATAAGCATCATAATGTGAATACTCTGCACCAATAGCTTGTCCGGCATACAGAAACAAACCCAGCACAAAGGCTGCTGAAAGTGCTGCCAAGAACAGGGCGATAGCCATGTTGCCACTGTTTAAGCCCTTAGAAAAATCCACATCGGGCAAAACTAGATTATCTAAATAGCGCAGGAATACATAAAGCAAGCCTACAACCAATGTGCAAGCCACAATGCCTACAGCCAAAATTATAAATAAGTTGCTTAGCATTAAGTTTACCCTCTCTTAGTTATTTCAGAACGCACCAGTATTCTTTGCATGCTTGGCGCATTTAATTGAGAACAATAGCTTTTTTAGTGATCATCGTTAAACTTAAAATCAGTTGTACAATCAGATTTAATTAACCAGCATTCCAAGCCATAACTAACATCGGCTTCTGGATAGGGAGAATATGGATTATTTATCATTCTGCTAAAAGCCAAATTGCCGTTGAGATTAGATGACGCTCAATAGCCGATTAGCGCAGCATATTCTCTCTAAAGTTTGCGCTTTATAGCACAAGTAATTGCCTTTAAGCTGCGTTATGAACAGTGTCAACCGATTACTTGCTGGTCGCTTTGGCCATTCCAGTTGATGCTTCGGTTAATTTGATTTCTATAGCGTTTAAGTCAGTCTTGGTGCTGTCCATGTTAGAAAGCTGGCTATCCAAAAAATCTTTATGATAGCTTTTAATATTGATTAGTAGTCCGATTATTAATGTTAGTGCAGGCTTTTAAGCTGAGCTAAAAGTCGTATCAAAAATTATTGCCAATCAAATTGATTCTAAATACATTCACAGCAACTGACCCAAATTGAAGCCATGCTATTTGAGCGATGGTTTCTGTTTAAGCTATCGTTGACTCTGTTTCTATTTTGCTTTGTAAAACTTGATTGACCAAATCCGAAAATGTGTCAGATATGTTCCGCATATAGCAGTTTCTGCTACATGTATTACACATGTGCCGCAGATTCCACTTGGTCTTCTTTTTTTAGATATAAAAATAACTGCACATAAATTGCTATAATTACAGTTAAAAACAATCAACTTTGAATAGCGCAGTATTTAGGTATGAATGCCTTAAAAATCAAACATTCATGCTTAGGATGCTTACGAATTACTCCTTAACTTATCCAGCACTATTTAATAACTTGGGTTTGTAGTGCTGAAATTAAGGTTATTATCTATTCATGAACGGTAGCTGGTGCTTATATGGATTATCAAGAGGATGCTTTTTGATAAACTGTTCGCTACGGCTTAATTATAGAGTTGGTTTTACGGGGTGAAGTGGATTGTTGGATCTTCTGTTTAATCCGAATTGAATTGGGCGCAATGATTAGACTTTATCAATAAACTGTGCGGTGTGCCTTGGTTATGTGTTGATTATAGGCTGATGATAAGTGAAGACGATACCTCTATACATGTGCTACAATTCGCTGGAGAAGCTGTGGAGAGATGGCTGAGTGGCCGAAAGCGGCAGATTGCTAATCTGTTGAGGGGTATATTGCTCCTCCGAGGGTTCGAATCCCTCTCTCTCCGCCAGATTGATGATTACAATCAGGAATGGGAAGAACGGTGCTCTTACAATTTAAGGTGAACGCTCATCTACAAGATCTTGAAGATAATTTAGAGATGATTCCAATAAATTAGTATTTTCATTTGAAACAATACTGGCCCATACTTTGTCAATTTCTCTTAATTGGATCTTCTTGTAATTTATAGGTTCAGAATTTTCAAAAGCCTTTTGAATTTTTTAAAAAAAGCTTTCTGAAATTTTATCAAGATTCTTAGGTATTAATAATTTAGATATTTCGTTTTTTCAAGCTTACGTGATCCTTCTTGATCATTGCACAAAAACTCCATTTGTGGCTGCCCAAATACACTAAATAACCAACTGGCGGTTAATATTGCATGCTGTTCATTTTTGCAATTAACGACTATAAAGTTAGTAGATATATTGTATGGAACTTTTAATATGGATATATTACCCAGCACTCTTACTGAACGTGGAAGAAGTACAGACCACTCTGGGAATTTATTCACATCTCTTAATAGAGATTTCATTACTTTTTCATGATTGATGGGAGCTTTAGTTTGCTTGCCTGTATGTTTAGATTTTTGTTTCATAGCTAAATATTCATTTATTAAATTATTAGCAAAATAGTTTTCGGAATCCATATTTAATAAAGGAGCAATACAAGGAGCGTTCTCTTTTGTTAAAAACTTTTGTAATCCTTCTGCATTATTGATAGCAGGTAGCTGATTTTCTTTAGGAACCATTTTTATAAGGTGACTATATTTTTTTATAGGCATTGCTGACAAACCGGAAGATCCTGAGTTACCAGATGTACCGCGCTTAATTTCAGAATACTTTTCAGAAATTAGAATGGTGTTTTCTGAAAAAGTATCTGTAAACCATTTTTGAGCGTCTTTTTTTATATCATTAACCCAACCTGTATCAATAGATTGTCTTAAATCCGCATATTTTATCTTGTTTACTTGAAACAAACGTTGTTCAGCATCGAAAGATCTTTGCATTTCATGTAAGTCGAGTCTTTCAATTGAGCTGTTGATATCTATCCAATTTATATCGGTTTTTTTACAGCTTTTCGTCCTACAAAAATACAAGTTCTTTTTATAACATCTTCAAATAATCCCTCGCGTGGGTAACAACAAACCATTGAAAGTCCAAAATCTTCGAGAAGAAATTTTCTATATAGCTGTACTTCTTCACTTTTTATAGTAAGCAATGAAAATGGCATAATGGCCGCTATGATAGCATCATCAGGCATTAAATTAATCAATAGCTCAATAAAAGGGCCTTCCAAACCAATTTGCCCATTGTTAGTTTTTGATTCTTTCCCTGATAACAGTTTAATTGCATTGTTAATTTGAGAGCGTTTTCTCTTTGAGTATATACCACTGATATAAGGAGGATTAACCAAAACTATTTTTACATCTTTGAAGTCTTTTGGTTTTAATGATACAATGTCGTTAATTGTAATATTTGGGCAGTTATTAATAGAAATAGTATCGCCAAAGTGTAAACCAAGTCTTAGAGATAAAGCTTCTGCAAAATGTGGCTCTAATTCATTTGCCCAAATTTTGTTTGCCGATAACTCTGGGAAAGCATTGCTTGAGGCAGCTGTTAATAATCTTCCACTCCCAGCAGCAGGATCACAAATAATTTCATTACTTTCGAGAGATCTGTTTAATTCAATCTTTGATAAAACTGAAAGAAGACTTGCTAATTCTTGGTCAGTTTCAACAATTCCAGGACCTCGTGGTGCAAAAATGTCGTAAACAACCTCTGAAATATCGTCTCCTTTCCCTCTTGCCTTTCCATTAGAATATGCACTTTCAAGTAATATTTTGTGAAAGGATGATTTATCATATGCTGCAGGATATAGCTCCTTAAAAACATGCGAAAAATCTAATTGCTTTCCTTTCTCAGATAATCTTAGTGGATTCGAAAAATAACTATCAGCAGCTTTCCATTTTAATGATTTTATTTTATTGTCCAATTCCGTATAATTAAAGGACGCTCCACGAATATATTCGTAAGAAAAAGGCATCAATGAGGCATGCCAAGTTTCATAGCTCTCTAATTTGTCTTGCAAATAATCATGTAAAAAATCTAAATTCTGGTCATACTCACCTTTATCATCAATTGAGATACTAATTATATCTGCAATAGTTTGGGCATAAATATCTACGAAGTCATCAATGGGAGTCTTATTAAAATTTCCACAGCTAAAAGGAGAGCCTTTTATTAACTGACTGCTAACACGAGGTTTGTTAGCGTCATACCTAAAAAGATCTGTACGCTCAATGTTTGTTAGGACATAGTATGGTGTTTCGCATAAATGATCCGCTTCCTTTCTATAACTAAGGGCTTGATGTCGATATCTAGTAGATTCTACTGCACTTTTTGTTCTCTTAACTTCAACTAATAAAACAATACGCTTACTGTTAATACGCTCGATAGAAAAGTCAACAGTTATACCGTTAAATGATCGGTGATGAATTACCTGCAGCTCATCTTCAAGACCTAGTTTTTTATTGCCTTTTGTGCACAATGTGCAAAGAAGGGGTGAAATACTCTTACTTCGTCATCACTATATCTAGGGTATCTAAGCGACATTTCAAAAAACCTCTTTTATCATTTTATCTGCAATCCTGCTAACTTCTAAGGAGGGAGCCTTACTCTCTATCAATTCTTCCGCTATGGAAATTAATTTCAAAAGATGTCTTTTTGAAATAGTTCCCCAGTCAGGAACATACGCATTTTTATATTCATACGCTTGCAATTTTTTTAGTCCGTTGCCTTGATTGCGAGCAGCACTTAACAAAGCGTCTTGATAAAGTTCAGAGTTAAGAAGCAACCATGCAACCTTGTTAGGAAAATCTTTGTGAGTTTTGCAAGCATAAAAATTATCTGATGCACTTATATCATTGTAATTAAATAAATGTTTAGGCTTACTTCGAATATAATAATTTAATAATATCTTGCCAGAAACATCTTTAAATGAAACCCTTTCGTCAGGAGAGCCTGCATCCATTGCTTTTTTAAACAAAAACTTATCTATTTTATAATCTAGTCCGTATTTATAATATCTACGATCTGCATCCTTCACAATCAAAGTATCTCGATCATAAGGTTTCATAATTATGAGCAAGGAAAGTTTATAGATTTCTCCATCTTCTGGATGAGCAAGAAAAATTTTTCTAGATGGAAGAGTTGTTCCTCTTCGAATATGTAATAACTCAGATAGTTGAATGTATCCGCTTTTTCTTTCTGTAGCTCTTATTGTATGGTTTTCATTGAGTGTTTTTACTTTTTGTATAATTAATATGCTGGCGTCAATCATTGCTTCATCAAAAGGAGCTGAAATCCTTTTGCATTTTACAATATTGAAATACTTGTTGGCATATTTCATAAAATCCTGACCATACAAAGTATGCATAATGGAATCATACACTATGGCACACATAACACCGTTTTCATTTAATTGCTGAAGAGACTTGTATAAAAAGTAAATAAAAAGGTTTGATCTTCCGTTAATTGAACCAATTCTACTATCAACCAAATTTAGCTTAATATCTCTTTTGTATTCAACTCCAAGCTGTTCTTGTCGAATATATGGAGGGTTTAAAATTATAAAATCATACTTATTCTTAATATCATCTAACAGAAAATCCTTTTGTTTTACTTTTGCTTCAAACGAACAGAATGAACTATATGTTTTCGTAATGTCACACATATATTTATCTACATCATAACAACAAAGGCTTTCTATCTTAAGGTTACTTTCATGAATAGCTTTTAAAAAAGTTGCTGGACCAACAGCAGGATCAAGTGCTCTGATAGATTTATTCGAAGGCAAATACTCAGAGGCCCAATCAACCATCTCATGAGCTAGATCAGACGGTGTAAGAACTTGCCCTAGATCTGGATTTAAATCTATTTTTTTACGACATTAAGCATCTATCGCCTCCTTAATAGATTCAGCAAGAGCTCGTGCTAACAGTGGAGGTACAGCATTACCTATCTACATAAATAAACTTCTTTGCGTAGAGAAATGAGGCGTAAAATAGTCTGGAAATGATTGCAATCTCAGCCCCTCTCTAGGGGAAATAAGTCTCTCAAATTTATAATGATAATTGGAACCAACATTTGGTCTATTGAAGTACGTGTTAACAGTATAAGACGGCCTATCTGGGTGAAGGCGAGCATATGTCGTTGTCCTTCCACCTGTCTTTTTGAATTTCATAATTCTGTTTGTTGATATCTCATCTGGTATATTCATATAGTTACCACCTGGCGGAATAAACCGTACAAATTGCTGATCTTTTTCAGACATTGTAGGAAGAACATGAAGTGTTATAAGTTTGGACTGTTCTGACCTCATAAGTTTTGCATAAATCGAATGAGGATCTTTCTTATAAGGAAATGGAGTTGCCCCATTTGCAACAAGACTGCCATTCACATCTCCTAGATCATCTAAAGCATCAAGAGAACTTATATGTAATATAAAATTATCATCATTATTAAATATAATTTTGAAAAATTTTTCAGGTTTAATTAACTGAAATTGCTTTTTAAGAATTCCTTTTTTAAAGCCTATCAAAACAACACGTTTTCTTTTTTGAGGAACGAAGCAGTCAACTGCTTTAACTGTTATTAAGAATGTTTCATATCCTATTTCTTTAAATTTTTCAGCTAAATAATCTGGTATTTTTTTACCGTTAAATTTGGATGATGTTAAGCCAGGAACGTTCTCCATTAAAAAAACTTTTGGCCTAATAGTTTTTATGGCTTGATAGTATGAAAGAACCAAAGAAGACCTTTCATCATCTTCTAGTCTTTTTCCAACTAATGAGAATGATTGGCAGGGAGGCTCACCTATTATCACATCTACTTTCGGGATATCGTTAATGAGATTTTTAATATCTCCCGTTATAACATGCTTCCCTATATGTTGTTCATATGTTTTACAACTATCTTGATCTATATCGTTTGCCCACACAATATCAAATCCGGCATTTTTAAATCCGAGATCTAATCCTCCACACCCTACAAATAAGCCAGCAACTTTCATGTGTTTAAACTTCTTTTTTTCTCTCTTGCTCTTTGATCCAAGAGTCAATTTCATTTTTCCTAAATCTCCAGGAGCCACCAATTTTAAATCCTGGTATTTTTCCATCAGATGCAAAGCGATAAGCTGTTTTTTCTGATATCTTGAGGTAAGCGGCCAACTCTTTTACTGTTAGAATTTCATCGGTATTCATGTCTAAAAAGTCCTAAATTAAGAATTATAATTGAAAATACTGGAATTCAAAAAATAATCAAGTGTTTTAAGGATATGAAATTACAAAAGATATAAGAAATGCAGAAATACAATAATCAAACTCTCTACTCACCATCGGACTTGGTCACCTTTTTAGGGTGTCACCATGCGAGCTTTCTTGATGTGAAGGCGCTGAGCGAGGATATGGACAAGGCCGAGGCCAGCACCACTGGCCAACTGTTGCAGCAAAAAGGCTAGGAACATGAGGCGGCCTATCTCCAGCAGCTCAAAGACGAAGGCAAGTCTGTCGTTGAAATCCCCAAAGACCGTAATTTACAAGACCGCGCCCAGCTAACACTGGAAGCCATGCATTCCAGTGCGGATGTGATTTATCAGGCCGTGTTCTTTGTGCCGCCTTGGCGGGGCGATGCTGATTTCCTGATCAAGTGCGATACGCCTTCCAGCTTGGGTGATTTCAGCTACGAGGTGCTGGATACCAAACTGGCACGAACAGTCGAGCCCAAGCATATCATGCAGCTTTGCGTCTATTCTGAGTTGCTGACGAGCCTGCAAGGACTGCGCCCGGCTGATATGCATTTGTTTCTGGGCGATCATGCAAAATACAGTTTCCGCGTGGCTGACTTTTTCTATTACTACACCCGCGCCAAAGGCCACTTTGAAAGCTATCTCCAAAACCTGCCTGCGGATTCATATCCCGAGCCTTGCAGTCATTGTAATTTCTGCCCATGGCGTGAAGGCTGCAAAGCGCAGTGGGAACAAGATGATCATTTAAGCCTTGTGGCCAATATCCAGCGTTCGCAGATGGACAAGCTACGTAAGGATGGCATCCGTACCGTTGCTGAACTGGCTGCCACATCTCCCGATACCAAAATCCCTGATTTGAGCCGTGATGTGTTTTTACGTTTGCGCTCACAAGCCGCCCTGCAACACCACAAAGCCACCACAGGCAAAAATAAATGCGAGATCATTCCGTTCTCGCCGGGCAAGGGCTTTACCCGTATGCCTGTGCCGGATGATGGCGACTTGTTCTTTGATATGGAGGGCGATCCGCTTTACCCGAACGGCTTGGAGTATTTGTTTGGGGTGTATTATTTCAAAGATGGCAAGGAGCTTTTCCTGCCGTTCTGGGCGCATGACCATGAAGAAGAAAAACAAACCTTCAAACGCTTTATGGGGTTTCTTGCTAATCATCTGGCTGAACACTCACATGCCCATATCTATCATTACAACCATTATGAAACCACAGCCCTGAAACGCTTGGCTTGCCGTTATGCTGTGTGTGAGGAGCAGCTGGATAATCTGCTTCGTAATCAGAAATTCATTGATCTGTATCTGGTGGTGCGTGAAAGCATTCGCACCTCCGAACCCGGCTATTCCATCAAAAACATGGAAGCATTCTATATGGACAAGCGAGCCAATGCCGTGGCAACCGCCGCCGATAGCATCATCGTCTATAACGAGTGGCGCGAAACAGGTGCCGATGAATTACTGCAGGAGATTTCTGATTATAACGAGGTGGATTGTGTTTCCACTCATTTGCTGCGCGATTGGCTGCTGACACTTAAGCCAGAAGATGCATCGTGGTTTAAGGACCTCCCTGAATATGCCGAGGAAAAAGAATTACAGGGCAAAGACTGGGAAATCGAATATGAGAACTACCAAACCCGCCTTGGCGTAACAGAAGAAAACCCGCCGCCGATCAATGAGCGACTATCGCATCTGCTGGAGTTTCATAACCGTGAAGCCAAACCGCAATGGTGGAGCAGCTTTGAACGGCAGAACAAATTTGAAGACGAGCTGATTGGCGATACGGAGTGCCTTGGTGGCCTGCAGCAAGTTGGCAACCCCGAGCCTGAAAAACGCTCTTTGATTTACAGCTACCGTTTCCCATCGCAAGAATACAAATTGAAGGTCGGTGCTCAGGCCGTTGATATTGCCGTCATGGAAAGTGTTGGCACTATTGTTGAAATTGATGAAGATGCCTGCATTGTCAAAATCAAGCGCGGGGCCAGCAAAGAGCCATTGCCGGAAAGACTGTCGATTGGACCGCCGGGACCGATCGATAGTAAGATCATTCGTTCAGCCATTTACCGCTATGCTGATCATGTGCTGGAAGCGCCGGAAGGCACTCATGCCGCGACCGAACTACTGGCACGAAATGTACCGCGCATTCAGGGTAAGCAGTCGAGCGAAGCGGTTATCACGTCTGATGATCTGCAGGGTGATGCGCTGGAATCTATAGCGGCGCTAGACAACAGTTATCTCTTTATCCAAGGCCCACCGGGTGCAGGTAAGACTTATACCAGCAGCCACATCATTGTGGACCTAATCAAGCGCGGCAAGAAAATCGGTGTTACCTCCAACTCCCATAAAGCCATTCATAATCTGCTTGAAAAAGTGGAAAGCGTTGCTGCTGAAAAAGGCGTGAACTTCCATGGCATCAAAAAAGCCAGCGGCGGCAATGATGAAACTATCTTTGATGGGCATTTCATCCGCTCAGAAACAAAAACCGACAATATGAGCCTTGGCGCTAATTTGTTTGCTGGCACCGCATGGACCTTTGCTAGCCCGCATTTTGATGGCCAGCTGGATTATCTGTTCATTGATGAAGCTGGACAAGTCGCCACGGCCAATGTTGTGGCAATGGCCACGGCGACCAAGAACATCATTCTGGTCGGTGACCAGATGCAACTGGGCCAGCCCATCCAAGGCACCCATCCGGGCGAAGCTGGATTGTCAGTGCTGGAATTCTTGTTAGGGGATCATTCGACCATCCCAGCAGATCGCGGTATCTTTCTTGGTCAAACTAGACGCATGCGCCCCAGCATTTGCCAGTTTATTTCTGATGCCTTTTATGATGGTCGCCTGACGGCCCATGAAAGCACTGCAGAGCGCAGCCTAAACCTGCAAGGCGTTGATCTGCCCAATGAGGGGATTGTCATGATCTCGGTAGAGCAGTTAAATTGGTTCGAACTCTAAGGGGGAGATGAAAGGTAAGACTTTCAAAAACACCATAAACAGGCGATTTTGGGTATATTTATACGATGATTTTCTCGGAAGAGACATACACGATTTTTCGCTCGGTTTGTAGGATTTTGTAGGAAAAACAGAGCCTAAAAATAAGCGATTTTAGAGCATGGTTGTTAACGGGATTCGAATCCACCGCCACTGGTTTTATAATTACAATATCAATAACTTAATTGTTACGGAGGTGTCCGCACCGTGTGGGATTCGAACGCTCCAATATCTTTTAAGACTGCCAAAATTGAGAAATTATCCTCAAAATAATTCAAGTGTTTGAAACGCCTTGTTTCCCAGTGACTAGACTGGTTTTTATGACCAGCTTTTTGTACTTGTTGCCATACCGTTGCCTCAATAACTGCTTGATGCTCACCATCATAAACTCAGTCTTTATGTTTGATTTTGCCACAGTAAATAGGGTTGGTCAGTAATCGGTATATTTGTTTGGGTGTCAACTTGCCGCCTCCACGCTTGTGACTTTTTTGACTAACCCATGTTTTGGCGCCAACGCCTTGCTCAATCAATTGACTAGAAATAGATAACGATGCCTTGCCATTCAAGTAACTTTGGTAAGTACTTATAGTAATAACTGATTCGTTATCTACGATATGTAATCGATGCTCTTTGAGTTCATAACCAAAGGGTGGTGTACCACCCATCCACAGGCCTTTCTTTTTACTTGCTGCCAGCTTATCCCGTGTTCGTTCACTAGTGACTTCCCGTTCAAACTGAGCAGAAGATCACAGCATATTCAAGGTAAGTCTATCCATGGAGTTGGTAGTATTGAACTGCTGTGTCACAGAAACGAATGAGACTTGATGCTGTTCAAATAGCTCCATCAATTTGGCGAAATCACTCAGTGATCGCGAGAGTCTGTCTACTTTGTAGACCACAGTAGTATCAATCTTGTTTTGCTCAATATCAGCGAGAAGTTATTTCAATACTGGGTACTCTAAGTTACCACCACTAAAACCACCATCATCGTATTTCTCAGGTAGCAGTTTCCACTTTTCATGTTGCTGAGATTTGATATAGGCTTCGCCTGATTCTCTCTGGGCAGCCAGCGAATTAAATTACTGCTCTAAGCCTTATTCATGCGACTTTCTGGTGTAGATGGCACAGCGGTAGGCTTCAATCTTATTGATTACTTTCATGATTCTTTGGTCTGTTGCTGTAATTGAGTACTATAGGGTTTGTGAGATTGTTTGAGCTTAACCAAGCCAAAGAACACCTTGGACCCGACCAATGACTGCCTGTGATTTCTTCGGCTATTTTGGATGGACTTCTATACTTCCTGTCTTGAAAAATAAATATGAAGTGGTCGCAATTTGCAAAATAATTTTTATAATAACTTGGTTTTTATCCAAGGTGATACTCTATATCGTTCTAGCTGATAAAAACTACCCATCCCTAAAATTAAATTTTCAATTTTTGCCCAGCCGATATCATTGCCCCACGCTATGAGACCTTTTGGGTAATTTAAACCATAAATTATTGCAGTATCAACATCTTTCTCGGAACATACTTTATACCACAAACTATCTGCTGCTTCGTTTATTAACATAGACAAAGTACGTCCGCTAACCAAACCAGGCATATAAGGTAGTTCAATTAACTGAATATTGTTTTCTCTAAACAAAGTTGTGATTTTGTCAGTTGCTTGATTATTAATTTTAATAGAGTAATAACTTAAATAATTAATTGTCTGGTAATCATATGCCCAATCCATACAGCAAATAGTTTGTTGTTTATCAGTAGTTAAATTGGTTATTTCTGTTATTGAATAAGCACTATCTATGAGGCATATAGTGTTATCTATTAGTAAATAGGGAAGGTTGGTGTTTTTTAGAGTTGACTGTTTTAATTCTTGCCAATTATGATGTTTGTTACTTTGTAGCCTTGCTAACAAAGATTTAAACAAACCGTCTTGTTGTAAATTTCTAGGACAATAATATTGTAAATGATTGGGTTTAATGTCTTGTGGAGTGTGTTGTATATAAGATTCTAATTCATGCTTTGAATCAAAATTTTGAGTGTAATCATAAAATCCAACATTAGACTTACGCCCTAAAAGACCCGCTTCAACATATTCTTTTTGGGTTAAAGATGGTTTAAAGCGTTTATCAAAATACATAGATTCAAAGA
>JAXIUW010111116.1:0-13716 GCA_035591015.1 Cephalothrix simula
AAATGTGTGTTTATTTGAGAATGTGAAAGAACAGCTTTTTGTACTAAAAAACACATAACTTACCTGAAAAAATTTTCCTCCTTGTTTGTGCTCAAAATATCAACATGCACTGATAGATTACCACTAGAGGTCATTCCATTTGGTCAGAAAATATTCGCGGCGCGATAGTTTTGAAATTACGAGGGGGTGGCCCAACTAACCCGTATGTCCAACTAGCCCCAGTGTCCCCTACATATAAAATTTATTAACGTGGAGGTTGGATGGTATTCTTATAAAACAGTGCAAATATAAATAGAGAATTTTCGAGACACCTCATACATTTTGTATACTACCCTTAAAGTGATATCACACGAAATAAAAAAACAATATAGTTATTACGTTGCCCTTAAAAAGAAAAAAAAAGAAAACAATGCGATAAAAAATGAAAAGCTAAATGCATTAAAAAACCAATGACTTTCTAAATAATACTTAGTTGAATGATAAGGAGAAACTATCCCATATACCAATTAGTCTATGTAAAACATTAGGTAAAATGCAAAATAAAGGCAAACATTTACCCGAAATCTGGGAAAAACCATTAAATATTATTTTTCATGAAAAGAGATAAAAAACGTTTAGATTTTAGCAAAACATAATTCCAAGAATACAGCAATTTTGATTGGATAGTGAGTGTGGGTGAGTCTAGCTTAAAATCGCCACGATCTCCCGGCAATGAGATTTACAGTTAGTTAGAATAGCACCATAGTGGCTAAATAGTGCTAACATAACAACTTTGACCTGCTTTAACAGTTTTAAACCACTTTGGCTCAGTTTAAACACTGTATATATTATGAATTTAGTAAGTAATTTGACAAATAATGAATCAAAATAATAAACACAAGAGTTCTTCAAGCGGGAGTTTTTGTAACGATCTTAAATGTAATGAACCCAAAATGACAAAATAATTCAATAAGAAACCACATAACCTTGGAATTCAAACACCATTATAAACTTAAACGGATTTAAATTGATAATAACAGATAAGAAAAAATGGGGCATGCAGGCATTATCCGCGTGTCTTAAACAGTAAAGAAGAAAAAATTGAAGCATTTTACAAATTTCAATTATGAGCATTTTACAAATTTTCAATTAGCAAAATATAGATAGCAACCTTTATTTAACTTTGATAAAAAATCAGCAAAACAGGAGGAAAATCAGCATTATATTTTAAATTAATTAAACAGCACTGAGTTCTCGTAATTTTGATTGGTTCTATTTCTGAGGAAAAAAACAAATTTAAAAAGTACCATGGAACAAAGTATGTAAGTAACTAATACTTTTAACTTTGATAAAAAATCAGCAAAACATGAGGAAAAACATTTCGGAATTTAAAAAAGTACCATGGAACAAAGTACACATTGGTTGAGGCATGACTTGGTGTTAGCTACCCGGACCCCCGTCAGTTTCTCATATTAGGGTTATAGGAAACCCCATAACCCATATATCATTGGAAAGGGCATGGAAAATGAGGAAACGAGATTGTAATTTCATGTCCCTAACACCACCTGGTGGAGGGTTGTGATGGTAAATGTGCGAAAAACTAGCAAAAATCCTGAAAAATCATTAAATTATTGATTTTTTTGGATGTTCGGCAAACAGGATAATAGGAACCCCCATAAACTATACATCGATGCAAAGGACAAGCAAAATGAAGTAAAATGGTGTCTGTTTCATGCACTTGGTGGGGGGATGGTGGCCAAAAATGTTCAAAATTAAAATTCTCAATTTAAACATTTTTAGCCGTCATTTTCCACCAGGTCATGGCAGGTTCATAAAACTACCACCACTTAACTGCATTTTACACGCTCTTTCCATCGACGAATAGTTTATGGTGGTTCCTATTATCCTGTTTGTCAAAGATATAAAAAAATCAATTTTATGATTTTGGCTAGTTTTTTTTACATTTACCACCACCACCCTCTACCAGGTGGTGGTAGGGACATGGAATTACAATCTAGGTTCATCATTTTGCATGCCCTTTCGAATGATATATAGGTTAAGGGGTTCCTATACCCCTAATATGATAAACCGACGGGTTCCTATACCCCTAATATGATAAACCGACGGGTTCCTATACCCCTAATATGATAAACCGACGGGAGGCCGGGTAGCTAACACAATTTATGCCTCAACAAATTTTTACCATTTGTGTATGTAAGTAACTGATGCTTTACTTAAACCCCAAAATAAAGTACAATAAACACGAGCAAAATCAGTGAAATGTTATATCTCTAAACATCGGTAAATATGATCTAATGTGATATTTATTTAGAAAATAAGCAATAGTTTTTTATGGGCCAGGCCAAATTGCCAAATATTCTAAAATGCACTAAATTGCACCTTGTCAGTCGCATATGTACATTTGTAACATGAAAACTCTCCTGGAACTATAAATCTCCCAGGAAAACAATTATTGTTCACCTAATAATGAAATATAATGCAATGTTTTTAGAAAGACAAAAAAGACCAGGTGGATTAAAAAATATGCTAGTTTTTTTAGATATTTTCTTAATAGTGTTCTGTTATCTAATGTAATATTTATAGTCGCCAGTTTCAAAAAAAAAAAATTTAATGGGGTAAAGAAATGGAAATTATTCTAAGAGCCCCTCTAGGGCCCAAAGTATTAGGGGTTATACCACACTCAGTACGACCAGATATGATTAATCCAAAAGGAAAGAGTTTGCTAAGCCATGCGACACCCAACGAGTTGTACGTACCAGAACATAATATTGAAATTGCTAAGACTCTGAGTTAGCCGACGCCTCGGGCTCGTTCTGAAGAAAGAACAATGGTGGTATGGGATGGGTCGCAAGATGTACAAGGGGGATTTTAAATATAATTTAATTTTTCCTGTGCTTTACGCTAATATTCGATGGCAAAAACCTATTTATTTATCATTTTTTTCAAATTTTTTGATTAATTACAATCGTTAAGAATTAAGAGAAGTTACTGAAGAACGAACAAAATTGAAGACGATGTAAATTATATGTTTAACTATTCTAAGAGAGGCAGCGCCTGGTGTAGATGGGGTTTTACCACACTCAGTAGGACAGGATATGTTTAATCCAAAGGGAAAGAATTTGAGAGATAAATATGAAAGAAGTTAATTCTTTCTTAATTCTTTTACAGAATATCTGAGTTTCATTATGCAAAAAGGTTAATCACGAATTGTACTGGAATTAAATTTAGATTAAAAAGAATAAAAAAAGGAAAGGCAATCAAAAACAAAGATAATGTTTCACGGCAAATAGGCATCCATAAAGATTTAAATTTGATAAAACTAGTTTTACTGTTAACCCACACTCTTTTAATATAACGCTCCCTTTTTGACCGCCTCTGATAAAGACTGGTGATAGAACTTTATTCAGTCAATATACCTATGAAGGGCAAAATACAAAAATTCCAAGCAAGCGAGACCATATTCACACAAGAAGTAATTTAATGATTTAAAAATTTTCATGCAACTAAAAACAGAGGAATTTTGAAATTTTTGAAATTCATTATGTTTCATAATGAATTTTATAAAAATTCATTATGCCCAAAATGGTTTAGCAAATAAATCAGAACTTGCCCCTGGCGTCGACCAAACTTATAAGGGAGATAAACTACTTAATAAGCAAAATAAATTTTAATAAAAATCCTAATGAATTAAAAGTAAATTCAATGCCTAAAAGTCAACAGGAAAAGATACAATACATTATTATAAAATGACTACTGCAAATTATTGAAAACATTGCAAAAAATAAATGAAAATAAAAAAAAAAAAGGGTGAAAAGATAGTGACGCTTAGTGTAATTAAATAAGTAGAGGATTTTTTCTTTAATTTACCAAAAATTAACAATATGACATTCTTTAGAATTTAATTCACAAGTAATTTTGTCACTTCTCTTGGGTAGGAAAAAACCTTTACTTAGTTAAACAAATATATGAAAATGGTAAAACAAGACTTTAACCTACCTGCCCTTGAGAGTTGAGCAATGGCTGTGAGTTAATAGGTGATCTGGTAGCTTCTTCCACTTCCAGAAGATTTGGCGTAGCTTTGTCACTTTGGCGACTAATTCGTGACTCTCTACTCTCTGATTTACTTAATTTTTTTGAGGGTTCATTTCTCTTAAGGGAGCTGCTTTTTAAATTATTGGAAGCACTATTGACTGTTTCTGGTATTTCTATTGTTTGGTTTCCGGTGCCATTCGATTCTTCCACAGCGATTCCTTTCACACTTTTGGCAAATTCATCTCGTAGATTAACTGATTGGAATGAAACAATACTTCCATTTCGCTTTGCCCTTTCTAGAGCCTCTTTGCGTTTGAGGGCTTTCTCCCGACGCATTTGGTCCTTATAAAACTCAGCAAAATTGTTGACAATAATAGGAATGGGTAGAGCAATAACTAAAACACCGCAAATACAACAAACACTCCCGACAAGTTTACCTAACGTTGTTTCAGGACAAATATCTCCATAACCAACGGTAGTCATTGTAATGGCCGCCCACCAAAATGTCTCAGGAATACTGGAAAACTTTGTCCCTTTCATATCTTTCTCAGCAAAATAAGCCAAACTTGAAAACATCAATATACCAATAGCTAAGAACATCATTAAAAGTCCAAGTTCTTTATAACTTCTTTGAAGTGTATAACCTAATGACTGAAGGCCTGTAGAATGCCTTGCTAATTTTAAAATTCTTAATATTCTCATTATTCGAAATATTTGCACGACTCGTCGTACATTATGAAATTGTTCGGTACTTTTATTAGATTCTACAAGTCCAAGTGATATAAAATAAGGTAGGATAGCCAAAAGGTCTATCACATTTAATGCTCCTTTAAAAAATTTCCATTTATTTGGTGATGCCCAAAATCTTAAAAGGTATTCAAGAGTGAACCATCCGATGCAAACAGCTTCTACCATAACGAGTTGGTGACTATCGGTGGGCTGGCCATTTTCATCTTCCTCTTGTATTGAAGGTATGGTGTTTAAAGTTAATGCAATTGTTGACATAATGATGAACAGGATGGACACTACGGCCAGAATCTGTAATAAACAAGCTCCTCTATCAGCATCTTTAAAAAAGAATGCTCGTGATGCTTGTGAATTCTACTCTTTAAATTTCACAACTTTACCACAAATGCAGTAAAATACAAATTGCATTTTATCGCACCAGTTTAATTAATTCAAACAAGTAATAACAAACGCATTACTACTGTTTTCCAATAATTCATTTGAGAATTATTAGTATGTATCATGGCTTCCACGGGTTTCTCATAGTAGCGGTATAGGAAACCCAATAACCTATATATCATTAGAAAGGGCATGCAAAATGGAGTAAAATAGAAGTAGTTTTATGTCCCTACCACCACCACGCGGAGGGTAGTTGTTAAAAATGTCCAAAGAAATAGGCGAAAATCAGAAAATTATTGATTAATAGGATTTGTGGTAAACAGGAGAATACGAACCCCCATAAAGTATACATCCCCGGGAAGGGCATTAAAATTGTGGTGGTTTCATGTACCTACCACCACCTGGTGGAGAAAGGTGGTCAAAATGTTTTTAAAAATTATCGATTAAGACATTTTAGCCACCATTTTTCACCAAGTGGTGATACGGGTTAATTAATCCATTTAGCAGCATTTTAAATGCCCTTTCCAGGGATGTATAGCTTATGAGGGTTCCTATTTGTCAGTTTGTCACAAATCCAAAAATTCAATAATTTGCTGATTTTTGGCATTTCTTTTGGACATTTTAAACTACGACCCTCCACCAGGTGGTGGTTGGGAAAACTACTACAATTTATCATGCCCTTTCAAGTGATACATGTATATAGGTTATGGGGGTTAATATACCGCTAATATGAGAAACCCTCGGGGGCAGTTAGCTACATTAAGCCATGCCTTAGCCAATTTTTCCATCCATTTGTGTGGTGTAATGCTATGATGATTGATTGATTATAATTAAACTGTAATTAAATGCAAAAAATGAATAGGTTAATTAATAGCATTCATGGACTTTTCGTGATAAAGTTTATTTGAAAATCTAAAAAATAAAATTGTTTTGAACCAAGTTCCATATCCCGTCTCAGCATGAAGTTCGGAGAATGTATCTACAGAAGCTAATTGAAAAAAAAGGATAGCATAGAGAGGATAGATGAGGCGGTCTATTTTGTCATTATCAGCTAAAAATAAAGTATGACGTTGAAGTCATACACTGGCAATGAAAGAGATCACCTCTACCTAGGTGCACTATGTGTTCTATGTTCCAAATCGCTTAGCCATTTCAAGGCATACATTGGGCTTATAGGCTATAGTTAATGGCACATTTGCAATTTGAATACACAGAATAAAGTATAAAGGGAAAGTGTAATAGAAAAAAGTATAAAGAATTAAAAATTATCTTACAGTATTAGATCAAAACCGTCCTAATTTTGTCCGTTTCTGTTTTAAAATGCAGGAGCTTCAATTTTTAGATCGGTTTAAGCGTGATAAATTCTGATTTTCACAAAAAACAGCTGTTGAACATCAGTTAAATCAATTAAAACTTACTCCAAATAGATTACTTTTAATTGGAATTTTATTGCTGGAATGATGTAATAAAACTGCCTCCACAAGGTTAGATAATTCGCAAAAGAGGACTCCTAAACTTTAGAAACGGACACAATTAGGACGGTAGGAAGTATGTTATAAAAGAACGTTTATTTTTGTTGAAATAAGATGAAATACAGTAATAGTAAAAGACCACTTAAAAGATAAGTGATAGTATAGAAAATAAATGTTCCTCATATAATTACTGTTACGATTACCAAATAATATAAATCTATTTCAGTTATAATCCAAAGCCATGAGCAACGTACCCCTCAAAAAGCTACACATGAGACAAAAATATCCCTTACAATAACTGGCACGGGGATACTCCTTAGTACGGAAAAACCACTGAATCTAGAATTGCACTTCTAAAAAGGTAAATATTTGGGATTTTCAAATTACGACCAATGGGAAATATTTTTTAAAAAAGATTTGGTTATCGTGGAGTAAAGAAATTGTGGGGTCGTTTAAACCAAAATACCTATGGCATCAATAACCAAGTAAATTATACAGGACAGTTCATGATTTTTGTAAAAGGAAAGGAGTTTTATTTTTAGAGAATTGGGGAGGGTGTTTGTCCATTTGTCTGCATCGTCATCCAATATGCTATTAATCGTGTGGAAATATTAATAATGTAATATGAAGCACCAGTATAGTAAACCCTAACCCGGCACGATTGGCATCAACACCGTGGTTGTCAGCTAAAGATGACGGGTAATGAGAAACATTAACTTTGTTCTCTTGTCATTTTCATCTATCAATATCAATTGAAGACACAACGTCCGCAGCAAACCCATTTCAAGAAGAAATCCGTGGGTGTTGAACTAGTACTGGGTAACAATTATGTGCCATAAACGATTTAGATTTTTTTATAAGTATACCAAAATTAAATTGGAATATCGTTAGAAATCAGAAAAATAGTGCTCTTTTACTGAGGGACAAATATGCCAAATATTGGGACATGATTTGAGTTAGGACCATTCCTTATCATACTAGGTCTCGCCAAAGTAGGCCTGGTAGGGCCAAAGTCCTTTGAGAAAAATAAAAATAAAAATTTTGAAGGACTTTTGGTTTTTCAAGTACGCACTAGGTTTGGATATGAGAGAAATACATGTACATGTAACAGCCCAGGGCGATATTAAGGAGGTGCGATCCCGGAGAATCAGTTTCTATCGTGAAATGGAGTATAACAATACCATTGAAAACGTACGGACGATTGAAAACGTACGGACGATTGAAAACGAACGGGTAATAGGAATTTGATCATCTTTTGAAGGCTTAGTTCTAACGACAAGCTAATTCCTCCAAAAAATAAGCTTCTTAGATCTGAAGCTCCTTTAATACTAAAATAATGCATCCGGCAAATTGAATTATTTAAAAGATGACAGAATGAAATATTTTTTGAGTAATTACTGAAGTAACAAAGATAAACTATGTGTAAGACAATGTTCTGATTATAGGGGACCATGGACTTTGGCTAAAATTATGATTAAGGACTCATTTCATTAAAAATTCAGATAGGTTTAAAAAAGTTAGTATGAAAATTTTCTTAAAGTTAGTTAAGACATGCTTATAGAGGTGGGATCGGTTAACCGGCAAAAAATTAATTTCCATTAACCGGTTAATTAACCGATATTGTATTAAGTTATTTTAAGCATAAAGCAATGCTTCGACAGACTTTTATGGACTCTGGTGTTATAACCCCTGATGTTATTGACATTGATGCTTAAACAGGCAGCTCGGATAAACCTACATGTTCTATGTCGTCCCGTGATGCGTCAGGGAAGAAGTAATAGCGTTCTACTATGTGACACTTTTTTGTGAGCCAGATTTGCAGATGCGGATATGGTAAAATTACTAGCGACACCAATAGACATGCTAGACTTCAATTAGAGCAATTGGTTTTTGTTGGTGAGTCGCCAAAAATCACGTGCCTTGTAGACTATATTTTGGATGCATAATGACTGTTCAGTAACTTGTTTATGCATTTGTCAAATATCTAACAGATTAACCGAAATCAACCGGTTAATTTAACCATTTAACCGGTTAATCTTTAAAATTAACCAATCCCAACTCTACATGCTTAATGTAACCAAAATAACATGCTGAACACTAATATTTTTATCAATTCTTAATTCTTTTACAATTTTCATTTTAATACAAAATTAGATGGTTCATTTTTCTACTACTGCTTTACGACATAATTTTCAAAAACGCCGCATAATGCAACGCAAAAAAGCTAATCAGCCAGTGCGTATTAGGATGTAGGCATATTTATAGCACAATTCGCAGCCTATTAACTACATCCCATTCCCACGTTCGTGCAATTAATAACATTTTTAACACAACAAAAATTACATCAAAGGAATAAGAACAGAGCTTGTTTTCCCATGCATTATAAAAAATCTGCAACTGTGCAGAAATATTCCAAAACCAGGAAGTCCCTTTAATTGAATATCTAACTTTTCGGAAATTAAATGTAAGATCTTATACCCGGATTTCACACGTTCACCAGTCTGAACTGCATCCAAGTATTACTTGATCAAAATTCAAAAATTTCCCTTCAATTGAATCAATCTGAATTAAATTTGATTATTTTATAGTCAGAACAAGAAAATCGATCCATTTCGAAGAAGAACAAAATGGTAATTTAAGATGGCAGATATAATTTAATTTAGTCTTAACTAAAATTTATGACTCAAGATCTTTTATGAAACAACTTTTTACCGTGAAGGAATATAGAGCGATGTCAGAAAACGCTTCTATCAGATTAGATGACCACAAAAGCAGTGCGGTAGAATTCCTACGCACAGTTTTTAGACAGACAAGCTCTGCCCTATAACAATAGGCAATTATTTTAGCAGGATAACAAAATTATAATTTTATACATTGATTAGTAGAGCCACATCATTTTAAGAGGCCGGTGAAAGTTTTAGAGCGAGATAAAAGTATACAAATGCATAAATTAACGAAGTACAAGATTAATACAACAAGGGGTTGAATGGAAATAGTGCAATAAGGAGAGATTATTCCAGAGATGTGTCTGTCGCACAGTGAAAAGCTGTCACTCTACCAATTCCTATTACGTTAGTCAACATTATTCACAAAAGAGGGATCTTAGCACCAATTAAGTATTCCATGCTCCCGCATCCAGTATAAGGAATCCGATGAAGGGATTATTTATAAACTATTAATTAGAGCTGAAATATTTATCATTTTTTAATAAAAGTCAAAATTTTTTTCAACGAAGATTTAAAATCATGCAGAAGATAAATAGATAACTATAATAATGCATCGGTGCATTACAAGTGTGGACCTACTATTTATACTATATAGTATAGTGATAAATCTAATGAAATTTACCTAAATCTATAAACCGGTGATAATATTAAAAAAGTGTCTACTCTAAGATGTATCAACATAAAGAGATTGTAAAAAACATAACATTTAGAATTTGAAAAAATGCAATAAAAAATGGAGCGCAGAATTGAAAACAAGCAAAGACAAAAAAAGTGAATTTTTATGCCTCTAATATATTTTTGTGTAAATATGTAGTGACAGCCAAAACTGTGCCAAATATAAGAATTTGGAAATAGTACCTAATATTAGTATTGAGAAAATGCTATTTTACATGTAGGAGACTAATAGATTCTAAAATTTCTAAAGCACACCTTTTGCAAACAGGAAGGGGAGGAAGGAAAATTTGAATAAGACCTAAGTAATTAGTAACAATACACATCGATTTTTTATTACATACACACACACACATGTGTGTGTATAAAATAAACTCTGTAGGAATGTTGGTACATGGAAGTAGTAGGCAATGTTGTGGTACTTCGAAAGCTGTTGATTATTCCAGCACTTAAATTATATTCTTCCTCCAACTACAACAAAACCTTTAAAAGGTAAGTATCACAATTTCTAGTATTAATAAAGGTAGGAAGCTGGAGTATTTTAAAACATTGATTATTGAAAAAGATGTTACATTAGTCTTATTTTTATCTTCCTTTCATTCTAAGTATAAGATTGTGTTCAAATGCGCTTTTGATTTTTCTTCTTAAAGATTGAGGACGGCCATAATCCTTTCTATAAGTTTTGTGTTTCCATGGTAATAGAGTTATTCTCCCAGTCTCCCAACTTCTTAATGTACACTTAAGAGAAGTAATTTCACAGGTCTTATTCAACGGTTTATCACATTAGAATACATGTCTATGCATCTAAGCATCCATTTTGTTTTCTAATTGCATCACTTACGAAGTCACTTACACAGTCAAATTATAAAAAATATTGATCTCTTATGCTAATAATACTAGAAGCAGTTTCTAATATCTTGACTGTAAAATGCTAGACACTTATAACATGTAGATGTAGAATATACATGTAGATGTATTGCTGCCAAGTAATAACTAATTATTTTGCAAATGGATATAAATTGGACCCGTATCACAAGTCAAAAGCTTAGGTGTATATCTATCATAAAATTCAATTTTAAAAAGTGATTTATCACTATTTTGACCTTATTTTGGTACAAATTAGTTTAATTCTTTGAACATATCCTCAGCATAACTGACATCAGGAAACCTTATGTCATGGCGCTTCAATTTAATCAAAATGGTTGGAGCCAGATGAAGAGGTTGGCAAAGAAATATGTTCAGCCTGTAAGATTGAAAGCTAAAAAATTAATATCAGGTTATATTAATTGTTTTAGATTTTTTCATTTATTCAGCTAAGCATATCATAATCAATACACGAGTTATATTTATTATCATGCACTTTATTATCATATCAGATAATAAAGAAGCTATTAAAACCCGAATTTTTGGTATATCACAGGGGTGAAAATGGAAAAGCTTACGTTCATCATTATGGAATATGAGTAAAATTTTGAACACGGATCAAAATATCAAATCATCTGATTGGATGAAGGAAGTCGATATCAGGATAGTTGAATAAAATGTTTGTAGGAAACATATTTGATGATTGGTACTATTGTAAAAAGATAATTGGTTGCGTTTGTGAACTTTAAATTGAAAACTTTTGAACGCCACAACAGTCGCCACTCAAAATATCATATATAACCATGGCTTTTCCTTACTTGTGTATTATTATCTATTAATAATGTAATATTGAAGGTGATGCAGATTGCCCTGCAAAATTATCCCTTTGTAAAAAAGCAGCATTCTTTCTTTTGAAAAGGCAGAGAGTTAGAATGTATTGTTAAATCTGTGATCAATGAAGCACTGAATCCAAGAGCTAAATCAGATACTAAAACAAATTCTGCCTTTGGCAACATATACCAAATTAAGAAGCTACCAAAATGGAAAAAGGCAGATTGTGCCTCTGCCTCGGCAACTTTCATTTGCAGGCTACTGTATCTATTTATTATTCATAAGGTAAAATAAAATAAAAGCCGCAATCATTCAGTCAAATACTATGATATCTAAAAGTAAGGAGTCATGGAATAGAATAGTATTGATTTCAAAGTATCAGCCTCAGTGGTAAAGATAATTAGACATTTTGAAAGACATAATAATATTTGACAGTGGATGCAATACTAAGCGAATTATCGGAAAGCTGGACACAATAACATTCTCTGAAATCTCATCATTTCATGATTTAAGGTAAAATGGCAAACAAGGTCAATTCGTTTCGCAGTATGATCAGTTATTACGTTGTAACCATAAACTGGTTAAGAGTGACTATATACGTGATATAAACTGGTTATGGCTGACTATGAACATGAAGAAAGGCCTACCCTGACTTTAAAAGCGGTTAGGATATCCCGCATCTAGTTTATGTCATGTGAATTTTACTTGGAATTGTAAGAAACAGCTAATAACCAAATCCAATTTTGCTACTGTATATATAGATGTATAGCACTCTCTCCAGATATCGGGTGTTACAGATCGTGCTATACACTTTATATATGGCCATAAAAGGTATATTGCACTCGTTGCTTATATTCAACTCGTCCTGTGGACTCGTTGAATATAAGAAACTCGTGCAATATACCTTTTTAATGGCACTTTTACCCGTCAAATATACCGTATATATACAGTAGCAAGGATGTCAATGATTATACCTGTATTGTATTCGGAAACACAAACGAGATACACCATTAATTTTTGTTTTGAAAAAGAGACTGAGCTGCTGAGAAATATACAGATGCAATCAGTAAAGACAAAGCACATTTTTTACTCGATAATCATCGAGGAATCTCCAGCTTTATCAATATTCCTTAATGATAATCGTTATATCTGTACCTGATGCACAATATTCATTATTTTTACAAAAACGGAACACCTTTCCACATTTGCGCTATTGCTATAAAAATTGAAGAATCATTTTGTCGAAATTATCCTCCATTGACTTCTTATTGGAAAAGAATCATTCTTATATCAAGAAAAGACTTTTGAAGCCTCTCAACGGAACTCTCCTCATATAAAATTGTGTTATGTCAAAAATATTGATAAATCATAAATCAAATTCGATTTTTAATAAAACGAAATACGAATGGAAACGCTTTAAAGTACATGTATACAGAATTTATTATAGGCTAAATTATGACACTCTTTTAAAGAATAAGATGAAAGACTACCAGGTGAAATTAAATTTAGCCTATGTTTATGGGTGTGATTCTCCCTCTATGTACATTATATTTTCGTCTGTTATTTTACTTCATTGTGTTAAACTCCCACCAGTAACATATTTAACTTATTTATACAACCTGAAATATCTCCGTTTCCATCATTCCTAAAACGTCTTTTGGCACTTCGTAGGACCAGAAATGATCTCTGTAACCTGATTTCAAATTTTACAACATGCCATTTTCCATCAAAGGTATGTGGACCTATGTCTTCAAAAATTCAACATCATCCATTGGTTATATATATGTATTACATAACCATCATATGTTAAATAAGAAAATCCACAATAACAATTTTTAATTTCTAATCGTTATTGTAGATTTTCTTATTTAATCTATCAACACACGGATATTGTGTGTTTTTACTCTGTAACCATCATATATATATACATGTATATATTAATATACTCAAACAATGGTGTTTGATGTGTTTCATTGAGACACATCAAACACCAT
>JAXIUW010112227.1:0-13710 GCA_035591015.1 Cephalothrix simula
CCCAAGTTAACATTGCATAATAGATTTATACGCATAGTTAACTCTCATGGTAAACTCTCTAAGTAAAATCAGACGAGGTTGAAAACAATGGAAAAGAGAGTTAACTATCGTATAAATATTAACAAATGATCATAATGAATACAAATGTAATGTTTCATGCAAATAGTTATAAATATTAACAAATGATCATAATGAATACAAAAGTAATGTGTCATGCAAATAGTTTGCGTCTCATGTTACATGTATGTCGCAGACCCATAATAAATTTTTAGTAGTTCAGTTGAGTAGAATTAAAATTTTTTGACACCGATCGACAGTCGGCTATACGATCGTCATTGGCTTTATTTCTCTATTAATTTTATACAGCAAAAAAATAATATACAGTAACAACGGCATAACCGTGTTTTGTAAATTTTTTGCTATGGGCATAACCCAAAAGCAGGAGTGATCATAAAATATTTCTATGCAGCTGGTCTATGTTTATATTACTATAGATGCAAAAATAATTTTAAACGACCACAAAGACCAAAACAAAAAAGCACACCGGTGATCTGGGAGCACATGCTGGGAGCGCACATGAATAGATAGATAGATATAGTGTACTTAAATTTCGCTATAGACTCTAAGCCACAATGTTTAGACTGCATTTTCTTACAATGTTCTTCAAACATTGTGAAAACAATGTTCTTCAAACATTGTGAAGCATAGTAGATCCTAGAATAAGTATGTGAATGGATGACATATTCAGAATTTTTCAGAATCTTTTAAAAGTTTGCAAATTATTTGTTTTCGTTTTATTTCAGATGCATTCAATAAATTTAGAAGGAAAAAAATTGTTGGTTCTCCTAAATTTTATTGTATTTTGTACAAGTAGTCATTTCAGAGGAGGATTATTTACAATCCATACCACTGAGGATATCAATAAAGAGCTTGACAGTGCTAAAGTTGTTCTGAACTTCAGATTGGGATGGAGAAGAAGTTATGGAAGCTCCACATATTGCGATGCCAACACCATTAAGTCTAACAACTTAATTGGGCCATCTGAAAACATAGCCTGTAAACTTGGATGCAGCAAGGGTTCGTATAGAATTGGGTCTCTTAGCAACACTAGGTTTCATTGCACTGACTTCAGTAAAGTAGAAGATTGGACAGTGGGCGAAAGAAGTGTTTATCTAAGCTTACCAATAGCAGCTTTTTCAGCTTCTTATTCCGGTGGTGATTGGATAGCTTTAAGAAAAGGTGGTGGCAGCTGGGAAATGAGGCTGCACTTTAACTTCACAAAAATATTATCAATACGTCGACAGAATGCCTCTCCTCAAACAAAAATGACCCCGATCCTTAGACTTCAGAAGGGTTGCAATCATACTGTTACAATCCCTGTTGAAGATGCTGATGGAGATGAAGTCAGATGCAGATGGGCAGAGGCAAAAAACGGAGAGTGTGCTGGAGTTTGCAGAGTTTTTCCTTATGCACAGCTCGATGAAAGAAGATGCTTGCTGCTTGTCAAATTGCCTGAATCTGTGCCCATTGGATATTACGCAATCGCAATTCAAATTGAAGACTTTGCTGATCAAACAGACATACATCCTTTAAGTAGCATTCCTCTTCAGTTTCTGTCGTATGTATTTTCATCGCAAGGATCCTGCTACAGTAAGCCAGAATTCAATTATCCCACACCACATGATGGATCCTGCTTAGCTGCACCTTTTGATAATACATTTACGTTAGAATTGATAGCCCGTACCGGCAAGCCAGAAATCTCGATTACTGGCATTGAAACACAATCACCACCTGGGATGCTTAAGTCTCTAATCGCAAAAAAAGGAAACTTTGCCTGGTCTGTAAATATTACATGGGAACCACTAAAATCACAATATGGTCCAAATATATTCTGCTTCACGGCATCCGATAGTGCGAAGTTAGTGTCTGACCAGCGATGTTTGACTCTACTTGCTGGAATAAAAGCACCAACACCTTTAAAAGGTAAAATGTCACCTAGACGATCAGTATTTCCTGATAATAGTCAATGGGAAATAGAATTCGACGAAGCCATTTTCAGACCGAAACGTTCAGCATATGTAAGATTTAAAAACGAAAACGACATTGATGAGTTTGTCATTGATACAGCCACATCCATGTCAGCAGTCTTTCCAGATCAAGGAGCACTTCCGAAACTGATATTAAATACAAAATTTCGTCTTGTTGAGAAAAGTACTTACCATATTGTATTTGATAGAGGAATCGTGGTTGGAAAACAGTTTTGTGGACCGGAATGTGAAGCAATGACAAATCCCTCATATTGGTTATTTAAAGTAAAGGATGTTACTCCACCCTTAATATCCTTTGCAGTAAAACCAACTTATTCGAATTCTACGATCCTATTAACATGGCTATACGACGAAAACGTCACCGAGAGTTGTTCTTTACAGACAGCTATCACAATCCCTGTTGCCTGCAATTTCTCATTTTATAGAGAGTCTCTAACCGAAGGGTACCACACACTCTATATCCAAGCAGAGGATGAGGTAAAAAATAGCATACAGTACAATGCACAGTGGTATGTAGATTTGACTAAACCTATTGTTATGGTAAGAAATAAACCAGGAACAATATCAAATCAACCTTCTTGGAGATTTAATTTAGGGTGCAAAGATATTAGTCCTTGTACATTTACCTGTAAACTGAATTTGGAAGATCCTAGGCTTTGTACATCAAACTTTTGGGTTGAAGGTTTGAAGGAAGGTAAACAAGTACTTACTGTGTTTGCCACAGATGCAGTTGGAAACATAGGACCAGAACAAACTTTTCAATGGATAACAGACTTTACACCACCAGTTTTCAAGACAGTACCAGCAGTTAGTGTCAAGTGTGGTAATTCATTAAAGCCTGAAGATATTGGTTATCCTGTCATTATAGACGATCTAACAGACATACCGGATTTGACTTTTAAAGACTACCCTGCTGAAAAATGTCAAATTAAACGTCATTGGACGGCAACTGATGATGCAAAGAATGAGGTTACAGTGATACAGACCATAGAAATAACAGATTCTATAGCTCCAATAGTGCACGAGCCAGCAGAGCAATTTATACCATGTGGAAGTGCTGAAAAGTTCGGTAAAGAAGAGCTAAATGTCACATCTTTGTGCGAAAGAAAACTGAATATAACATTCAAAGATTCAATTCCCATAACAAAATGCGGCATAAGAATAACTCGTGAGTGGATGATAGAGGATGATTGTGAAAAAATAACAATATTTCGTCAGGTAATTAAGGTTCTGAACCAAACAGATCCGATTCAACCGAGGAATGGCGAAATTAATACTCCTTTAAACCAGGCATTAGAATGGCCACAATACCCAAATTCAATTAAATACCATGCATATATTTGGAAAAAAGATTCACTTGATAATACAGTTCCAGAAATAGTGACGAGTTTCCAATATTATCGACAACCATCTTCTTTACTTCCAAATACATATTATATGTGGAAGGTGGTATATATTGTACTTATGAATGGACACGAAACTGCTATTCCCAGCCCAATATGGGGTTTTAAAACAGAACCACTGGCTGATCTTAGTGTTGAATCACTAAATATTCCAAAAACAGCATTTTCTGGATCTCCAATTAAAGTATCATGGACCGTAAAAAATATTGGAAATTCAACTACAAGTGCGTCCACATTGGTGTGGAATGATGGAGTGTATATCGGTAAAAGCATTCGTTATGATGATGCAAAATTAAGTGCAAGGGTTAAAATTAATAGCATAATTTACCCCAATGATGGCTATCATAAGGAAATTTCGATAAAGTTAAGTCCTAAAGATATAGGTAGTTTCTATTTTTTTCTACATACTGATATGTATCGCCAAGTTCGAGATTACACCTTCGAAAATAATTTGTTGCGGTCAGAGATGGCTATGGAAGTTAGGTTATCTCCACCTCCCAATCTGGTTGTAAAATCGGCATTTATTGTTGGATCAAGTTATTCTGGAAAGGAAACTACAATGCAATGGGTTGTTTCAAACATAGGAATCGGCATAACTTTGGCGACAAGTTGGTATGACAGCATATACTTTTCTTCAGATGAAGAATTGAGTAAAGATGACTATCTGCTCAAAAGGATGGCCCACAATGGGGCACTAATATCAGGGAGTGACTACAAAGCAAATGCAAAAGTTATGATCCCTAATGCTGTTTATGGCGAATATTTTCTTATCTTAGTTGTTGATAGCAATGACGATGTTTATGAACATTTCGATGAAAAGGATAATATTAAAGTTTTTCCTCTTCAGGTAACACTGTCACCAACACCAGATTTAACTGTTAACAAGATAGAAGTACCTTCAAATCTGATGACGAGCAACACCCTTACAGTTAAATATTGGGTAAAAAATACTGGTGCCGGATTCCCGTTTGAACCTGTATGGGTCGACACCTTTACATTATCATCAGTTCAAGATGGTCATGTATACTCACAGCAAAAGCACTACATATATAATACACTTCCTCCTAGTGCAACATACCAGAAGGAATTCACGTACATTATTCCTCCAGAAATGATAACGGGAAAATACAGCATTTCAGTGGAGACTGATTCAAGAAACGATATTTTGGAGTTCAATGCTGATTCCAACAACATGGCATTAAAAGTTATTCACATTACACAGGCTTTACCCGATCTCTGCTTGCAAAATAGTTCAGTTTTTGCAAAGGAAGAACCGTTTGCAAACTTTGTTAATTTTAATTTGACTATTGTAAACAATGGTATGGGAAGAATTCAACATGTTTCATGGATTGATGAAATTAAACTTACGAATATACTTACATCAAAATCAAGTGTGCTGCTCGATCAAAAGCAGAATACGCCAATGGTAAACCAAGACACATATTCCATTAATGAAAAAATACCCTTGGGTGAGAAAATATTCGGAAAGTTTGAGGTATCATTACGGATTAATATAAAAAACACCATATACGAAAGCAAAGACTGTTCAAAAGAAGTCAAATTAAAAACTATTGATATTAAAAAACGAGAAGTCAAAATAGAAATAACAGATATAATCCTATTAAAATTTTCGTCTGAAGCAGGATCGAATATTTCATTAACTTGGACAGTGGAAAACATCGGTGAATTGTCCGAAACAGCAAAATGGTATCAAAACGTCAATTTTATCAAGCCAGATGGTGAAAAAATATTGATGAAAAAAGTAGTAGGCCCAACACCGCTGCATGTAAGGAATGCCTCAACACAAGGTGTGAATATAACTATTCCAATACATTTCGTTGGGAAATACCAACTGTTAATCACGTGTGTTTTTTCTAGGGATACAACTCCTGAAAACTGTATCCAAAACCAGCATGTTAACTTTGAAGTTTTAACACCGCCAACACCGGACTTGGTAATATCAGATTCAATAATTAGTTTTCGAAGCACAAACTCCGCGTCTAGATTGCTAATAGTGAAAACTGTTGTAACAAACATCGGGAACAGCATGAAACAAAAACAATCATGGAAAAACTCAGTCTGTCTTATCAAAGAACCACTAGTACATACTAATCAAGAGGTGAAGGGACTGAAATCAGTACTGCCGATGACCCAAAGAATGTTGTCCGGTGATACAATCACTGTCAGCCACATTCTTACACTTCCTAGGAATACAAAAGGATATTACAATCTTATAGCAGAGATAGATATTGAAAATCAAATTAATGAAATCAATGGTGAAAATAATAATATCTGGAAAAATAAATTACCCATATTAATAAATGAAGTTCTTCCACCAAAACTAATACTTTCTTCATCGATAAAAAACCTAAAAAATAGATGGCCCACAGGAGAAATAATAGATATCACATATGAGGTAAAATGCAGTGAAAATTGTCAAATCGAAGCATCATCGTGGTATGATGGAGCTTACGCTTTGGCTGCAACAGAAGGTACAAGAACGAAACTAGAAGTAATAAATAGTGGTGTGAGAATTGAAACTGTTCTCCAAAGTTCAATGCCAAGTAAACTTATTGGGTATACCAATAATCTTCATGTCAAAGTACCTTATGGCTTGAACTCAAATTATACAATTTACCTTATCCCTGATGTCAATAATGTTTTAGGAATGTTAAATTCTGATATTGCATATGTCATTAAAAAAACTATCACAATTGAACCAGGAAAATTGACAGATCTAATAACAACTTTCAACGGGAAACCAGAGGAGAAAGTCGTATCAGGAGATCTTAACGTATTAAAATATGGCGTTATAAATATTGGTGAAGGAGTATCTACAGGCAGTTGGTATGATACTCTTCTTCTAAGTACTGATTCCGAACTTGATCAGTTTGATATAGTTCTGACATCTATTGAGCGTAAAAAAGAACTGTCAAGGCAAGAGTTCTACAACAACACACTTGAGTTTTTTCTACCGTATGATTTGGCACTTTCACAATATTACTTGCTTCTTCTAACTAATAGTGACAAACGAATTTTTGAAAAATATTATCACAACAACTTAGCCATGATGATTATTACTGTTGAAAATGCACCAGCTCTTGATATAAAAACGCATAGTGTTGCACAAACTAAAACTGATACACTTTACAATGAGAGTATTCAATTCTCATACAAGGTTTCCAATGATGGTGCGCTATCAGTAAAAGGGTATTTTTGTGATAGTGTTTACTTGTCTCATGACAAGAAATGGGATATTGCAGATACTCGGGTATCAGGACCTAAATGTGGGCATTTCAAACTTGGATCAAAAACTCAAAATCCAACAGACACAGAGTCCCGTACCCAACAAGGATTCATACCTAAGATAAAAGAGGGATCATACACCCCAATTGTAAAGACAAGAACTAATGTCCGGGACCTAAATTTGACTAACAATATTGGGGTCAGTAGTAAAGAAATAAAAATTACCCCTCCATTGATTAGAGTAAATGAGAAAAAGACGATTCAGATAAACACTAATGATAACATTGTTTACAAAATAAAAGATGTGAAAGATGGGATTGGACTACTAGTTAATTTAGTTACATCTTCCAAAAAGGCATATCATCAAATGTACTTAAAATGGCAAAATCCTCCAACAATGTATAAGTACGACTCAAAATCTCCAGAACAAAAGATATCCCCACAGCATGTAATTGTTCCTCTTACAAAAGGGGGTAGTTACTATCTACAGATTGAAAGTATGAGTGTCTTTACCACATCCTACTCAGTGACTTTGGATGTCAAAGAAGCAAAGTTTGACGTGACTTCTGTATTTCCATTGACCATTTCATCAAATGGGAATGCAACATTGAAGGTAAATGGATTGATGTTTCCAGAAAAAATTAAAGCATGCCTAATGCTTTCTTCTAAAACTAGTATCTATGCATCAGATATAGAAAAAGTTAATTCAGAGTTGATCTATGCTACCTTTAGCGTAAATAGAATCCCACATGGTAAATACACACTTAAATTAGAAACAGAGGATGAAAAAACAGCCCAAAATGAAGAACCTATAGAAGTTGTTTCTGGGCTCGCAGGAACTCTTGATATGAAAATTTCTAAGCCACCACCTATTCGCCCTGGTGGAAAAGGTATATTTCAAGTCACAGTAAGTAACGTTGGTTACAGTGACATAAACACACCAGTCTTATCAATTCACACAGATGGTAAAACTAAAATCCATAATATTGAAAGTGAACCTGATATTCCTCCGGATAGAGAATATATGTTTTTACCAATTATAAAAAATGAGCCAGGAAGGGTTATTCCACCTCGAACGACTCGTCTTTTTAGTTTCTATTGGATACCAGGTGAAACGTTCACTGGAATAGAAAAAATATACCTGTCAAAAGTCGATGATTCGTTCCTTAGTAAATTTATAGAGAAATCCTACAATACTCTCAGACTGAAAAATGTAAAGGAAAATACATGGAAAACAATATGGAACAATTTTAAATCATGTAGCGGAAATGATGGAGAATCTTTCTCAAGGAGTATAAGGGAGATGGCAAATGCGATAAAAAGTGGTTCAATGACATTATTTCCATTATCAGCATATGTAAGTAATATGATCTTAATTGCAGATGGTCAACTCATATCAGAAAAAATTTTTGAATTAGACGATATAGCACTCCCAAACACAATGCCACTATTAAAGCTTTCGTTTCAACGTTATTACCCCATTTCGATTTCACAAAGAGAGGGTTCTGGTCCACTTGGACAAGGTTGGGTTGTGAAATTATTTGAGATGAAACTGACAAAAACATTAAATGATATTATTTTGTCTATAGAGAGAAAACACTACACATTCAAAGAAGTGGTAAGCGGAAAATTCAAATGTGATACGCTTCCTTTAGATGTAATAAGCGTAGAAAATGATTCTTTATTATACTCTTACTCTACAACGGGTCTAATGTACACTTTTGACAAAAATAATGGAGCACTGAGTAGAATCCAAGAAAAGGCCAAAGAAGAATACATAAATGTTCAGCGAGATCAGAAAATGAAGATAATAGGATTGAAACATTCCAATAAAGAAATGATGACTTTCAACTACAACAGTGAAAACAAAATTTCATCCGTGAAATTGTTGGATAAATGTGGAGATTTGTTGCTTAAGATTTTGTTCCTTTACAAAGACGGCAAACTTGAGACCGTTGTGAAGAATGAAAAGTCCGTTCATTATGGTTACAATGCAAATGGTGATTTAAAAGAAGTAGTAGAACAAAACGGGGATAAAAAATTACTTAAATATGACAGAAAACATCGCCTAAAAACAATTGAGACAGTAACAGCAAACAAAATCACATTAAGTAAAATTGAAATTGATATAGATTGCAAAGGCCTTGCTACTGTGCACACTAGTCCTGGAAACTTTCAATCAAAAATCCAAGTTGGGATAGGTGGTATTATTACCAGAATTACACCGGCAGTAGGGTACCCTGAAAATTTTGTACGGAACCCTTTAACAAAAAGAAAAGCAATAATAATTAATGATTCTGATATAAACTCTGAAAGTTATGATCCTAAGACCAATATACTTACTTATACACGTGGTAATGGTGACGAAATAAACGCCGAATTAGATGAAGATGGCGAGCCTGTAAAATTATTTGATACCAAGGGTACCATTGCTAAATTTGCATATTCAGTAGGTCAACAAATTATAACATTTGCTGATGATAGCACTGAAATAACAATGTTTGATTCGAAAAATTTAATCAAGGAAAGGATTTTACGTGACAAATCAAAAATAAGTTTCGAATACGGTCCAGAGAAAATGATTATGAAACAAACCACAGCTAAAGACGTCATCCATTTTGAATACAACAAGAACAAGTTAACAGGAATAACAAGTTCATATGGTAAGACAATTGTAGCTTATGACGTAAATGGATTTCCGAAAACTATTACTTATCCTGAGGGGATAAAGCTAAATTATAATTTCAACAAATTTGGACAAAGAACATCTTTATCATCAAGTAATGGGTATTTTCTGAGGTATGAATACAACGATGATCGGAAACTTGCAAAAGTTAAAAACAGCGATGGATCAGTGTTGGCTAAATTCCAGTATGACAACAAAGGACGACTTGAGAAAAGGGTACTTCAAAATGGATTTGTCACAGAATACTCCTATGAAACAGGATCTATGCGTTTAAAAGAAATAAAAAATTTGGATAAAGATAAATCAGTAATTTCCCGCTATCAATACAAATACAATGGACAAGGATATAGAATAGAAACCCAGACCAAAACAGGTTCATGGAAGTACAAATATGATATTGCGGGGCAACTTTTGTCCTGGGAATCGGAATCAGAAATGGAATCGTTTACCTATGATAATAGAGAAAACAGACAACAAAGAAAGATGCAAGGAAGGTCTTATGAAATATATCAAGTTAACAAACTTAACCAGTATACAAAATACGGAAAATACAAGTCTTTCTTTTATGACAAAAATGGTAATCTTGTCCAGAAATTAGAAACAAGAGGCAGTGCCGAAATATCTGAGAGATTTGTATTTGACCAGGAAAAACATATGACTCAATACCTTACTGACAAAGTTATATGCAATATGAAATACGATGCATTTGGTGGATTGTCAGAGAAATCATGTTCTGATGGCCAAAAAGTTAAGTACATAAATGATCCACTTGGGTTCTTTGGAAATGATCTGATCATGATCCATGTAAATAACTCGTGGACATACGTCCACCATGCGTTCGAGTACGGATTAATTTCAACACATAATTTAGGTGATAGCGCATTCTTTCTTTTTGATGGAGACGGCACGGTCACACATACTGCAGATAAATCTGGAAACATATTGAAAAATTTTGCGTATGATCCTTTTGGTATTCCTCTTGAAGAAAAGAATGCTGATAAAAATTTTGGATTCATGGGCCAATACGGTGTTTATAAGTTTCTACCTTCAGATTCCATTTATTTGATGAGGGCAAGAGTCTATGATACAAACTTGGGTAGGTTTCTATCAACGGATCCCCTTGGCTTTACTGGGAGTCCTTACAACCTATATTCATATTCTAAAAATAACCCACTTTCTTATAAAGATCCAAAGGGAGAGGCTCTTATACCACTGGTAGTAGCTGGCGGCATAATTGGAGGACTCACTGGCGCAATAAGTAATGCCGTTACCCAGGGAATCAACATCTACAACAACGGCGGAAACTTCAACTGGGGTGACTTGGGTGGAGCTGCCGTTGCCGGAGCTGTCACAGGATTAGGTGTAACTACTGGTGCTGCTCTGCCCGCAATCTTTGGAGCCGGAGTTAGTGCAACTGCTGGAGGATTAGTTCTTACTGGAACAGCAGGTGGTCTAGGAGGATTCTTAGGAAGTGTTACGTCGGATTCAATAAATGGAGCAACCTTTGATGTAAACAAGGCGCAAACATCAGCTTTGATGGGTGCAGCAACTGCTTATATACCGTGGAAAATGATCGGATATAAGGGAAAAGGTGCAACAGCATATGGCTCTCCTTACATCAATATGGGACTAGGGGCAGCATTTAATCCTTTCAAAGCAACGGGGAAAACACATTGGAAAAGTTTTGGAGCTGCTGGAATTTTTGGCGGTATAGCGGGATTAGGCCAAAGTATGTGGACAGAGGGTGAAGTTCCAGTTTCAAGGGATCCTAACGATATATTAGGTCCTGTAGGCTATGGCGCTGCAAGATTTATCGCTGCTACACAGAAAATGGTGTATAGAATTCGATTTGAAAATGAGGCAAATGCAACAGCTCCAGCGCAAAAAGTATTTGTTAGTTGCATACTGGATTCAAATCTTGATTTAGCCACATTTAGGTTGGGTACGTTTGGATTTGGAGATTTTGAGATGGCTCTTGGATTTAATGCACCGTTTTATCAGGATACAATCAAAGTACCGAATTCTAACATGCATGTTTACTTCCAAGCAGGATTGGATATTGTTGAAGGTAAAGCTACTTGGCTTTTTCAGACTATAGACTCAAACACAGGTTTTCCTCCAGAAGATCCAAGAATTGGCTTTTTGCCTCCAAATAACGGCACAAGTGGACAGGGTTATATTATTTTTCAAAGCTACATAAAAGAATCGGTAAAGCAAGGAGCTAATATAAACGCTGAAGCTAAAATTTTCTTCGATGCAAATGCTCCCATTAATACTCCTCCCATTTTCAATACTGTCGACAGGATTTATCCTAAGACAGAGTTGTCAAAAAATGTTACAATAAGAACCAACGGTGGCATGCTACTCAATATAGTTGCTGACGATTTAGGATCTGGAATAAGGTCTTCAAATATTTATGAAGTGCTGGAATCAGGACAAACAAGATTACTGCTTCTTGATGTGAATGAACAATACCTTGTTTTGCCGCAACAATCCACTAAACATGTGCGTCTTGTTATAAGCGGTACTGATAATGTTGGTAATATAGAGCCATTTGACGTCAATTCTGCTGTATTATTTGAATTCATTCTTGATTGCCCAAATAACTGTTCTGGCAGTGGCAAATGTATCAATGGTACATGTATGTGCTACCCTGAATACCTTGGAATAGATTGTAGTAGAAATTCAGCATTTATGGATCCACCAATTCTAGAGATTTCAGAAGCTAAAGCATTTGAGGGCAAATCATTTTCATTATTTATATCCGCTCGTGCGATAAAAAACCAAATAAACAGTACCAAAAGTAAGACAAAAATAGTCATAAAACCCAACATCACAAACCTGATCTTTTCTAAGGGAAAAACGTACGGTAACAATGTCAATCTTGAAGAAGAAGACTTTGGAGATCTAACGGTGACACTACCTCCACATGTCTCTGGGTTTCTGGAACTAGATGTAACTGCAAACCAGATAACAGGCGACAAACAGTCAACAAGAAGAAGTTCAATAATAGTTCCTATAAAACCAGTTGCCGATAAACCTTCGCTCAAGGCAACAGTCAGATGTGGGAAAGGAGCAGTAAAGGTTGAAGTGGATGCAATGCTTGTAGATAAAGATGGATCTGAGGTTCTCGAAATCCTGTTCATGGATCTGCCAAAAAGTGTTGAAGTAAAAGGAAACAGGCGAATAAATGAATCAACATTTCCTGGCGTGAACGGAAACAATGAACTGAAAATAAAAGAAGATATAAAAAATTTCAGCATCACTGTAACGGCATTAGCAACTGAAAAGGCCACTGGGGATCTTGCAGAAAATCGTGTTGAAGTAACTGTCAGGGATTGCCAAACATCTGGAAGTGAGCCTTTGACATATTCATTATACTTCAGAATTATTATTTTCATAATCTATTCGAAATTTTCCTCTTTATAAACCGATAAACTGATTCACATAGATCAACATTTTATATTGTCTACGCAAATGGATGGAAAAATTGGATGAAGCACAGTAAAATGTACAAATTTCGCCCCCCGTCGAGATCTCCTAGATGGGGCATCGGTACCCCTTAACACTATACATTTTGGAAAGAGCATGAAAAGTTACACACCATGGGAGGGATTTCAAATTTTTTTGCCCCACCTGGTGGGGAGCGGTTGCGCAAAATGTGCAAAAAATTCTAAAAAAAGTCCCACTTTTAATGGTCGAATGTGAAGGGAACCCCTTGAATCGTTCCAGTTAAACCAAAACTAGCTACAATACTGGTTGTTTGGCATATCAATCATACCCAATGGCCCAGATACCGGGTTCCTAGGTGCAAAATTGTCATCTCTGGATTAAATTATTTCAATTAAGGCTCATATGGAAACATATGACCTTTGACTTACCCCCACGGGTCACCTAATATTATTACCCAAGATTTGTGTCATTTAGTATGCTTTGTATGCCAAACAACCAATTATAGCTAGTTTTGGTCTAACCCGAACAATTCGAGGGGTTCCCTTAACATCCGACCACTAAAAGTGGGACTTCAGTCCATTTTCGACTTTTTTACACATTTTTTGGTCTAACCCGAACAATTCGAGGGGTTCCCTTAACATCCGATCACTAAAAGTGGGACTTCAGTCTATTTTCGAATTTTTTACACATTTTTTTGCCACCACTCCCCACCAGGCGGGGAAAAACCCTCCCATGGTGTGTAACCTTTCATGCTCTTTCCAAAAATGTACAGTGTTAAGGGGTTCCGATGGTCCTTCTAAAGCCGCGTTTACATTAGCAATTTTTCTTGGCCAAGTCGACCAATTTTGACTAGTTTTGGAAGGCTAACCATATT
>JAXIUW010113338.1:0-13575 GCA_035591015.1 Cephalothrix simula
GCGTCCTAAGATTTATATCACGCTTTTCCGAAGTTACCCTTACAAGAGCTAAAATGCTTCTGGTGTAAAACCAGAAGTACATTTAGGGTAATGATGGTTTCATTTGCAATGTGTTTCAAAGAATACCTGTCTCAGACGGGGCAGTACTGTTATTATAACATTATTCGAACTTTAAGGCCTAAATAGAGTTCCCATCACTGGCCACGACATGCGACAGCTACGAGTTACCAGAGCGCAGGAACCGTAACATTTTTATTCAATGCATAATATTGCAAAGCTTCGGCGCTCAGATGTATCATAGTGTCGCACGTCGTCACTGGCGAAGGGAACTCTATATGGGGCTTTAGTTGTTTCAATATTCAGTTAATGTTTGCCGTTTAACTCCACAGTTTAAAAAGAACGCTTTCTCTTTATCATCGTTATACTTTCTAAGAAGGATAAATTCTTGTTAGAGCTAAACAAATCATGTAAGAGAAATAAGTGAAAGACCCTAGAGATGGTGAAAAGACAAACGATAGTCTTGCTATTTGATTTCAGCACGATAAGACGCCATCAGTCAATGCTGGCTTAATGAGATATAACGAACTATCTAGCAGGTGATCGTTCTCCCTGGAGTTGGCCACTGGCTATGAAGAAAGCGGTAGAGATCATTGGATTAGGAGCGAATATATGCTAAGGGACAATGATTGCTAATTTCCAGCTAAGTGGTAGCCAATAAACAAGGCCGGTTAGTGAAGGCTGAGTAGTTAGAATGTCGGCCTTGGCATAATAGCATCTGCGAGATATCCTGTTGCTCAACCTTACACTCGCTCTGGGGAATAAACTTTGGATTGGTGGTTGGCAAATGTCTGCCTGGATGGCCGAGAGGTTAAAGGAGCTGAACTAGACATAGGTCATGACGCCATAAAATCCATCGTCATGGCTTGCGTGAGTTCGAGTCTTACCGTCGGCAGATCGCGAGAGGCAGATGCTGGGTGACTCGGTCGGCGTTAAAAAAGTGGAGCGGGGACTAGGAACTGCGAAAGCGCCCGAAGAGCTCAGTGCACTTCATATGGGCTTGCAGTGGCCCCCTTCCCTCTGGGATAAAAACCCCCGACTCTAGCGGTATATAGAAAATAGCGAAAGTCGATGACATTTCATTCAAATCGCAAGCGGGTCTAAAAACCTCCTTAGGTCCAAAGATGCCAGCCTCACCCTGTTATAACATATTGCCTCAGTATCTTATCAGTAACTAAACTGGTCATACTATATATACCCCCATATAATGGTATCCTGATATGACCAAGCGTGGCTCAACCATTCGTAAATTTAATAAATGTATGATCTAATTTCGCTGTTATTAACTGAGGCAGGACCTGATCATGAATCTTTCGCCAACCCTACGCAATGTATGCAACCCGGAAAGGTATCCCTTAGGGGCTGAAACTTAAGCTCCCCCGATACTGTTGTTCATATTCCGTACTGTAGGAGGGAACACACAAGTTGATAGTTTGCTTGGTCTCAAACACCCTGTTTCAACGGGTCTGCACCATGTATCCGAAATACCCCGACTGAAGCAGGGTGGGTCTGAAACGTCTTCTAAATAAGAAAAAAAGCAATGAATTTTTATGCTAATCTTGCTCTCGAATTCCTGCACAGCTTTTAATAAAAGTTAAATCAACTTTGATAAACTAAACCAATTTCGACTATTGACATTTTTGTAACTTGAGACGTAGCAAATTTATCATCGAGAGATGATCAGAGTTCAATCGATTTAAACAGCTACATAAAATGGTACTTGACAACTCAACTCGTTTATTTCTTCAGTGAGACTCGATGCTAAAAAATCAACTAATTTGCACCGAAGAACACCAATTTCAGCAATTGAAGAGAGAGTAATGAGATGCAGAAGATAAGCATGTGATCCATCAATAAGCAGAACACACCTACATGTATTATATAGGTAAGCTCTTGTCAGGGGCTATTCGGGAGTTCGAAAAAAGGACAAAATGGGTCGGAAGCTTGGAGTGGCCGGTAAAAAAGAGAAACTTCCGGATGGATAGGGAGCTCGAGTCGGGAGCCGATTACTAGTCCACCTGATTCACTTTTCGGGGTTAAGCTCAGTTTGTAGAGAGACAGAGTCATGCACGATCGAAAGAGAGCGCACTCGAGACCGGTTAGAGCCCCCGGAGCTCAGTGCTCCAAACTGAGTGGAATTAAAGTAGTAGAGCTCCCGTGTGGATGAGATACATGCATTTCGTCTTATTTGTATAGCATAACATACACTGAGTAAGGACATTAATCCCTGGAGGGAATATTGCTCCTTGGGCTTTTTCGGTCAGATTCGAGACAATTTGAGAAGTACACAGCCGGGATCGGCATCCCTGTCGGGCTATACATGGACAAGTTCGAGCTCACCGCGATATCGCCATGCGTTTGCCTAAAACCCATTGGCACGGGAATATCCCTGCGCGTTTACCAAGAACACATTCTTTCCACCGGTGGCCACTGGTGATTTTGTGAGTTTCGATTATGATGTCAAAACCAAACATTAAGTTTGAACTACAATGACGTCATAATCTAAACTTACAAAATCACCAGTGGCCACTCGTAATTTCAGAGAGCGTTTAGGCAAAAGCACGGGGATTCCCCGTGAGTTTGGTTATGATGCCATAATTTAAACTCGCAGTAAACTCACGGGGATATCCCCGTGTTAATCGGATAGGAGCAAAAGTACAGGGATGTCGTGGGGATATCCCCGTGCTAATGGTTAGAACAAACGCACGGGGATATCGCGGGAATGTCCCCGTGCTAATGGGGTAGAGCAAACTCACGGGGATATCGCGGGGATATCCCCGTGCTAATGGGGTTAGAGCAAACTTACGGGGATATCGTGCTAATCGGGTTAGAGCAAACGCACGGGGATATCGCGGTGAGATCCAACCTGTGCATGCCTCTGTCGGGCGCCACACACGAATGAAAGGACCTTGGTAACTGAACTAGAGATCAGAAGCTTCCTCGGTTGACCAGGGTTCAGCCACGAAATTCGCCTTGAATACGAAAGTCACCCACCACATTCCCAGCTCCTTCAGAGACAACCTGTAAATCTAAAGATACCGGTTTTCATACAGATTTCTCAAATGAGGTAAATCTAATAACAGTAATTATGCCCTGATGTCCTTATGCCGTCATCCAAATTATCGTTTAACAAACTGCATGATGATTTTGCAGGACGGCTGCAAAGGTATCATATTTTTTAATGCCATACATTACAATTACTAGTACATGCAAATAATTCTGTCTTGCTCAATTTTGTGCAATATTGTATGATAAATCGTTCCCAGGAATTAATTGGAATTCTCAAATGCAAAATGATGGGTGCGTCAGACGACAATAGCATAAGGATGAATCAAATTAATCCCTAGCGAAATCTCAAGTCGTTAAGACAAAATGAGGATCGTTCAATAGATGCATAAAATCACACTAAACACACAGATATAAAAAATTAAGAAATAAATGAAGACATTTTCTAGGGAACGGTAAACTACTTCTATGTATATGATTCTAGTGAAAAGTAACCCACATGAATACTTGAGCAGAGCTTGGGTAGATATTAGATACCATACCTGAGGCACGTTTTGTCTGAAACCTTGACATAGGGACTTTCATACTGGAAAGGAAAAGTAGAGCCCAGAAGAATTGAAGGGTGTCCAGTACATCCATAAAATAACAAGGTATAAGTATAAGATTCGTTGTTACTGGTTGGTCTCTATTCAACTTTTCAATATCAGCAAGCCAACCATATTTACCATTACTTTTGAACAGCCTTTTGAGCTTTTGCTACTGTTATTTGCTCGTTCGTAACCTTAATTACACTCTAGAGTAAGATTGGGTGATAGATGTCGAAACAAGCACCAGTTGATCTGGTAACACATTCAACTCCAACTTGGTCAAACTAGACTAAGAAGACTTTTAAATTGCATCTTCTACATGTATATCACCGGTCTTCTTCTCATCACAATTAATGAACCGTTGGCTAATTCCTTGACGGCATCGACATACTTTTTCTAAATTCTAAGGAATATTCTACTCATATTAAAGACTATATTGCAACGCCTTGTTTTGCTTTAACATGTGAAATACTAGTCATTTGTTTATAGTGCAGTGTATGTTTGTCATTTAAAATTTTAAAACAAAACCTGAAGATCAAAGAAAAATTGTTATCTTTCCTATCAGGCTATTGCCTGCCATTTAAGGTTATTGGTACAATCTTAGGATTGCATTTTACCCTGAGGCATAAGGATGTGAAATAGGAAGAGATATTCACCTGCCATCAAGTCAATTAAATTGATGCATTTTGCCAGTCATACGCAAATAGCCGAGACCAGATGAAATTCACCATACTGTAAAATGTAAATTGGATGGAATTTTGCGAGGCAATGAATAACCCCATAACGCCTAGGAATAAGTAACATTTTCATACTTGTATAAACCCTCACCGGGATAACACCATTTTAAGCTTTATGATTGATACTCTGTTGTTCATGTCTACTTCATACATAGGGCTCCTTACACCGAAGTGAATAAATGACCGTCTATTAGAGCCGACCATACATACTAGCTCATAAATATATTAATGAGGTCGTGGGTCAGCAATTTAGCAATTTTAATTGCCCTGCCAAGTTAAGAACTCACATTGCAAGAGAAATCAGCCATGGTCTAGACTGGTCAAACCGAAAACAGCAAGACAGGCAACGCACTTACTGTGCTGTTTTTAGTTAGGGGGTCCTTAACGCATAACTGCGTGGAACAAGGACCCAAGGGCTACAAATACCCGTTGTTATAGTTAGTGTTAATAAATCAATTATTATTTAAAATGTGGAATGGTATGAAACCCGATTCAATTTGCTTGAATCTTGTTTTGTAGAAAATGATACGTGTGCAGTGTGCGGACCTTGAGGATAATCTGAAATACATTATAAAACGATTAGGAAAAGTTCATCAGACCTTATGCAAATGAAATCCGTCTATTGATTAAATATAATATTCCAGTTAAGTTCCACACCCGATTGCTTGGTTTAGCAATTAAAATGATCTGTTATCTGCGGCCAAAAAAATTAGGGATCAATTACCAGGAAATCTTACTTGATCCCTATTAAACTTTGTCCAATTGACAAGAAGAAATTAGGGAAAGAATGAAAGAAGAATATTGTTTTTTTTTCTGACAAAAAATGCATCCTAGAATATTAAAAGAGCGGCTCGCTGCCTTCATTAGTTCATGATACTAATCAGCTAATATAACATTCAAACCCATTTCTAATGTCAAAATAATTGGATAATTGTAAAGAAAGCTGTTGTTAAAATCCCATTATCATGTAAGATTTAAAACACTTAATGCAAGCATTTTGTTGTAGCTACTACTAAAATGTCTAAGGTTGCTAAAACAACATACATGTAAGCTTTATGCTATGATAAAATACATAAGCTTCAAAAAGGCCATATTTCAATGAAGAGTAGCTGTTATTACGAGTTATGTTAAAGTGGGGATATAGTTGGTAAAGTAGGGACAAGTACGGGTAGGTGTGGATAACGGTCTAGTAATGGACCTACGTGGTGGCTTAATCAAAATTAGCCTGCCCCCGACGGATTTAATCAGTGTCGCGTAACACCAGAACGGATGATATAATCCGTTCGGGTAACACCCAAAACACCACCGTGGTGCTACTCAATGATCATAGTTCATTTGGGTACGATTCAGAGGTACGCTATCCACTGGTTATCATTTCCGGCCGCTGGCTTGCCTACAATGGTCGCTGCACATCGTTACTTAATGGCGAAACCACTTCTGTATCATACGAATCTTAAGAAGCAAGGATATACATATCTTAAGTCAATCATTTCAATCAATCTGATATAATTAGATGGGTCGCTGTCCATGTAGTGGTCAACGAATTGTCAGTTAATCATTAACAAGTTCGGTTAGACCATTTTCATCAATGTTTACACATCGATCAGCAAACCAATTGTACATACCAAACGCAATGCCGCCTTCTAACGAAAATGACTGACCGAAAAGAGATCACCATATATACTTTTATCTGCAAGAACTTCATGGACTTCATTTTCACTTTCTGCGACAGCTCTAATTTTACAAAATAAGCACATGTATATGATTAAATGAACCAATTGACCAATCAGAGCGCCGGTACACTAGACATCTAAATCGTCATAGTCTGTCAACCTCCTTGTGGACACTTCCCAAATCTTCATAGTTTGTCGGCTTCCGGAATTGCACAGCCTGTAATCCTCCTACCTTTATTTCCCATCGCATTCAACGCGTAGACCCTCTAATATATACAAAATAACTGATCAAAAATGAGACAAAAAGTGTTTATTCATCATATAAAATAATTAATACCCTCTGATTTTGTTCTATAGTGATTTAGTCATGTCGATAGTACTCCTCTAGAGAGCTGCTTTGTTCAAACATTCTGTAATAATATTGGTGAATATTACAAATGACACCACATAGATTTGTCGCTTTCTTGCAGTTCTCAATTCTCATATGAAAGACATCTTATAAATGTGCCAAACATTGGGTCTTTTTGTAATTTGAAATACATTTTGTTTAAAGTTCAAACCGTGTAGGCTTACCTTACCATTTATTTCGTGGTGACTTGTGGTGTAGGGTCATACCATTTCTCGACGCTTTACATGTACCTCAACTAATTAAGGTAGGTGTATAAGCCATAAAGAAGCACCCCCAAAAGTCATATATGAAAATTGCTCAAACAGAGGATAACGCTAATACCAAAGGTTGATTTTTACAACTGATCATTATCATGCAAGGGTGTTTTAATTAGTGCATTTAAACAAATTCTTCGTATCAGAAAAACTCAGTCTGCCATAAAGTAATTAGTTAAATGTATTTCTATTAAAAATACACATATTTTAGCACCCAAGTGCCCGACGAAAACCTTTATTAAATGCATATGCGGCAATTAAGCAATTCAGTTATTTTAGACTTGCATTTTGCATACTATAGATGATGGTCTAAATGCACAAGACAAAAATGTTTGCAAATATTGATTTTCATTTTTGCTGATATTAAGCAATTTTTCGTATCTATTTTGGGTTGTTTCAAATTTTTATGTTTATGCACTAAGCATAAAAGTCATCTTCTGTATAGTTCATTATTAACGTCCAAATACAAATTATCTATAGATGGTATTCACCACTATTGTCTGGGCGTATCTTCAATTATCAACATCATTATCACGAACAATCAATGGGATAATATAGCAATCTTGCAACAAATGATTGTAACTTATTGTTAAAGTGATGACATTTAATTTATATTCATATGCGTAGGATTTAATCTTTAATGGAAGAGTGGTAGGTGATCAAGGTTACAGTGATTTACACCAGGGGCTGTAGGACACGATTGGGTTAGACATCAACGCCCGAAACGGTAAATTATTCTTGAACAATATGAATTTGATAATTATCGATCGGGACCGCCAAAATAGGAACATTTAATACCCGCTAAGTTTTAAGTTTTTAACTCAGCGGTCAATAACTTGCCGTAAGTTTAAGGTACTGCACAACATAGTCACAGCGGCATAAATAATACGTCATGGCTTGCCTGAGCGTGTATGAACCTTACCATTGGTAGATCTCATGTAGTAATACCGTTCCACTATAGACCAGTTTTTGTGGGGTGCCTGGTGATGTGGATTGTGGATGTGGTGAAAATTTAATGCTTGGTAAACCATACATCATAGGAAAGGTCTATTCCCGCTAAGAAAATGTTACTTAAAGCACTAGGTGTTACTAGGTGAGCACGTACAGTAATAAAAACGGCGTACAAGCGTGCAAAAATTCTATCCAAGCCCTGCACTAACATAAAATATAAGCATATCCGGTGTAAATACGGAGAAAATTGCTTAATTAGTGGTGTCCAACCAAAACAATTGGCATGTAATTAGGACAATAGGACATTAATTAAGTAGTATCTACACTCCCAAAGCCATTCCGATAGCTTACATAACCTAAATATACGCACCTAAGGAAATACCATATTTATATACATACCCTAATATGTTAATTAGTTAATTAGCCATAAAAGGAAATACCATATTTACATGCCCTAATACGTTAATTAGTTGATTAGCCATAAACAATAGGGGAGGGTGTAGTAACATTTTCTTAGCGGCAATGGTCCCCTCGCAACTAGACCTTTCCAATGATGTATGGTTTACCTAGCCAATAGAGGGCGTTAAATTTTTCCATCACATCCACATCGCAGGCACCCCACAAAAAGTGGTCTATAGTAGAACGCTATTACTACTATCGCAAATGCTGGGTAGCTCGGTCAGCATTAAAAAGTGGGATAAAAGCCCGACTCTAGCGTTATTAGTAAATGGTATATTCGTCAGTCTCCTTATATTTTCTTGTCGTCTTCATTAAATTGCTCTTTTAACTTCTGCTGTTTTCTGCTTTTTAATTTGTATCAACTTTTTCTAAAATACTTATAATAAATTCTAGTAAATTATCTTCTACATGTACACCTTCAACATTTTATTTAGTTACTTCATCACCGTACTGCTTAATGAAGCATATGAAAGCAATTACATTTTTGCATAAATAAACAACTTGAACACAAGATGGCAATGAAAATGAACTGCCCGAATCGATTATCATATTTGTTCATCATCCAGAGATTATCAAAATTGTCTTTATGTCCTTTGAAGATACTTAGGACTTCCGAGGAGCACCTCAGGAAATATTCAGAAGAGCAGGAATTTATAATCAATAACAGCGAAGTTATACAAGCTAAACATAAGTACCAAATAATCAATAAAGACCAAAGTAAAACAGATAAAAAACATACTTTTCAGGAAGTGCTAACATAGGATAAAATTATTTTTTGTCATTGATCATACCATCTTACTCATGTAAGCCATTTTCAATAAGTTGCATACCATTTTAAGTTTGATGAGTAATCTCGATCAATAAGGATAAAAATTATAGAAACAATTAACAGATTAAAAAAAGGAAAGAAATTTCAATAAGAAAAAATATAAAAACATGTCTTTTAACTTAAGTATCTTTGCCATCTTTAAGAATACTAAAACAAATTAAAGATGAAATCACCATTAGCCATTGGTTTTTCATTTTATATTACCGCCCTACTTGTTTATCTTCTAAAATGGCACGACTGTAACAAACAACGATGTTGATACTCAACGTTATATTCCATCTGAATAAAACCATCGTACTTTGTTGAAAGCTTCGCCCAAATCGGACGGGATTTTGATTGGCTAAACGATTGTCAGGTTCATTGCATATTCATTGAATCGATTGAAGTGATAATCAGCCAGTGAATCAGCATAATGTGAACACATCTCTCTCATTAGCTGACCTCCTACATACTTTTGTAACAAATGGCCATTCAGATTGTGCACGTGATCACATAGGTAAAGGTGATCTAAAAGTTGGCTTTGGCAAACCGTTACACCGGTGTTAAACGATTCCGGACTTCATGATATAAAAAAGCGCAATTAAAAAGCAATAAAAACGGGTTGGTGTTTTATCTTTGGGATCATTTGTGATTACACCACCTGCGTAAGATTTACAGTTTCAAACCTTTTTGTTTCATCTCGCAAGTCACAATTTTTTATGATTTAATACCATCAGCAGACTCTGACTGTTAAAATAGCATCAGATTTATCAGCAATAAAAACAGCGGATTATTTTATAAAATGTCTTTAGCTCTTTTTAGGACAACATATAGATTAAAATCACTAAATTTATCACCATTTTTAATGAAATACTAAGTCTACCAGGTCAAACTTCTCGTCTTTTCCAGCTCATTTGACAGCCATAAAATCTTTATTACCGCTTATTAACATCAGGAAACGTGTTTTGACATTAGCGATTCTTATCAGAGAGGCACATAAAATAAAGTAATGGCTTAGAGAAAATTCAATCCTTAGGTTAAAGATATAAAACCATCGTTGATCTTATTGGGGAGTATTTAGGAGGAAGGCTCCCTACACAAGAAAGATCTATTTCTTGGCCAAATTCAAACTGTTTTATTCCTTATTTGAATATAATACAATTCTACTATTTTACCATGAAATGTGGAAAAATTCAAGCTGATCAAAATATGTAAAGAAGGATTCAGTCACAGACATAGATATAAAACTATCCTTGTTGATAGGTTTGTTTTACCAGAATTGAGAATTGTACCTGGTAAATTTCCTAAACGTATACCTCAAAAATTTCAACCATTCCTCAAAAATTCGTTGTCATTTATTGTAATCAATCACAGAGAGACAAGCAGTAAATGAACTCAAGACCGTGTTACGAAGTTTGTCAATTTCCGATGAAAATCTTAAAATGGTGAACTGGATATGAAACAGATTACAATAGTTGAGCATATAGTACACCAGACATTATGTGGAACCAAATACCCATAAGAGAGTTTTGAATCCACCACATGACATAAAGCGCCTCCACAGTACCGATAGAACTGGAATTTATTTGATTTAATTTTTGTCGTGCGATTCCAAATTGTTCATTCAAATTATGATGAAAGGAGAAACGAAATCAGTATTTTCGGTGCATGGAAAAATTATGCCTGGTACCTCCTTGAAAAATTATATTATCGGAACACAGAATTTTCTTTCCGGGGATGAAAAAGCAGTGGGGAGACTTGTTCACCTAATTCTTATTCTATTTTTCGTAGAAATTGCTGCTAACATAGTTTCTGTGTCTCCAGAAAAACTCAAATTGTGTACATTATAGCGTAGAAGTAATACGTCTAACAGGTTATTCAATCTTTTGGAGAAGATTTTCGAGAATCTTATACAGCGACAGAAAGGTACTCATGATCTAATAGCTAGATATTAGTATACATATATGTAGTAAACAATTTGAACCATCCTATTTTCCATGCTCCATTCACACCCTCGTAAGTCGTCAAGGCATGTAGGTATTCTAAAAGAGCCGAGACACAGAAACTAGGTTAGCAGTTATTTCTACGAAAAATAGAATAAGAATTAGGTGAACAAGTCTTCAAGTTGACATTAAGACTGATATAGGATATAGCAAGAGAAATTCAAGATAAGTCAAAGGTTACACAAAATAGGTAAAACCATTTTTTTGGAAAAATAAGAGTAGCAGATTCTCAAGGGCTTATTTTGACATGGCGAGGGCACTACAGATGCAAAGTAGAGTGCTTCTGAATTGCAAATAACCTGCAGCGACATTGATGACAGAGAATGATATCATTTCTGATCGAATAGGTTACTACCCGTTGGAGGATTTTATCTTGATTATGAACGAGTAATCCACTATAAATCATCAAGGAATTTAAATTCAATAAGGAAAGGGGAGTTGATTATTATGTTGGGAAAACCTACTGGAATCGCTCGGATTTTTATTTCTATTGTTATCTAGTTTTTGATTATGTGTTCATAAACGGAGCAGGAAATGTTGTGCTGACACAACAGGTGCAAGAGTCACTACACAGTTTGAATAGATAGAACTTTCCTGAGGATGTGAGCTTTACCTAGTAATATTATCTTCTGGAGTATATCGATGTTGGAGTTTCCTGGTATCTGTTTAATGCATTTCTCATATGTTTTCCGGACTATTCCTAATTTACCAATGATTACTGGGATAGCTACTGTTTTTTATTCCACATTCGATTGATTTCAATTTCAAAATCTTTGTACTTTGACAGCCTTTAGACTTCTTCCAGATGGTGTTGAAATATCGAGCAAGTAACACGTTTTTGCATTATGGTCTTTTATACATGTAACAACCTAGCCCTGTTAGCTTTGATTTCTCTATCTGTTGTCACTGGCACAATATCCTCACTTCTTCGTTGGATGCCATTGTTTTTGTTTGATGTTCATACCAGTTGCACTCAGTATTGATTAGGATGTTTTGATAACGTAGGCAAGACTTGACATCAAGAGGTGATGTGTTCAATTGTCTCCTTAAATTTATAGCAGAGCCTACATCTGGGATCCATTCTTTAATTATCTTATACTATTGATCTTGAGCTGCAATGGTTATTCCCTAAGTTTCCGGTTTCAGTCCTGAGCTTATGATGTTGATGCTATGCTCTCTATCTTTATCAGCTTTTTCAAGTTTTTCAGGGTATTGTCCATGCATGGCTTTATTTCTCCAGATATTCTTCAGTCGGTTTCTAAGGCTGATGCAGGCCTGGATCTTTATTCTCTTAGCTTTCATAGCTGCTGTTTCCTTTACGCAGTCTCTTTCCTCGATTGGTCTCATTTCTTTCCTTAGCCTTTCTGTTAATTTGATGACTGAGTTCCAAACTGCTTTAATGAATCTGTCATTCTTTTCTTTGAGGTAAACTTCGAGACCAATGGTAGCTGTTTTGCAGGCATTTTGCAATTTGCGAACGTCGACAGCCTTCTTTGCGTGGTAGATAGAGTCGTTCGACATCAGATTTAGGGTGGAGCAACCTATAGGTGGTGAGGAGTTTCCGAGTCTTCCTGTCAAGATTTTTAATTTCGAGATGGAACCATTGGATGATGTTAGAGCTGTATTTGACCACAGGTACGGTAAGGGTGTTGATTGCTATCATTTTGTTTGCAGAATTAAGTTCGCTTTTCAGTCTTATACGTCTGAAATATTCTTTTCTGATCTTCTCTCGCATTTTAGGATCTTGAATGCCATTACTTTCATCGACCCCAAGGTATTTGTACGTTTCTTCGTGTTCTAGATCTTTTCACTATCTTCAGTATTACTTGATCATGAGCTGCAATGTTTCCTTGACGCATAGCCACAGTATTTTCTCCTTTGGTAAAATCCTATTATGATCGCATTATTTTATGCGAGTTATGCGAGTTACCACGAATGGTACATTTTTTATCATCATGAGTACATAAAACCGGAAGTCCTCGCTTCAACACTTACTGTAATGAGCACGATACATCTAAGGCAACTTTGAAAAGAAAAACTCGTCCATTTTGTATTATTAACTTGAAACTTTAGAATTCTTCCCAAAAATGCACTTTTTCAAGTTCTCGTGACAGTAAGTTGGCCATTCGGATCGATAATTTGCCCAATGATTTGCCAATAACACCCAACAGTGTCCATAAAAAATAATCCCTATAAAAACGTAAGAATCCTACCTTTAACTCATGATATATATTTTGGTCAGTCTTCGTATATCCCCATATTCCAATAAACGTGCACGCCTAAAATGCGTTTCATAATAAAGTAGTATTTGACACTGAGACGATTTTATTGAGGTCCTATTATTTATGCACTGATTCACAAATATACAATCGCTATGCAAAATATTGAATAGCCGATAAAGACGTGTAGTAGGTGTTTTTGCTCTTCATCGTTTGCAGAGTAAAGTTTGAGGTAGATGACTAAATTTCTGGCCTCAAATCTTGTATAGTACTTGCACAATGAATTTCACTCACCGGTTTAAGGCATATTCCTCTCTTGATTTTCATAATTTCATAATTTCATAATGTGAATCGACTGCCATGTTCATTGGGTCGTGTACATTGATTAGTACTGTCGGACCATAAATGGTGG
>JAXIUW010114449.1:0-13563 GCA_035591015.1 Cephalothrix simula
TTGGGTGGTGGGTGTCAAGACCCAGATTTCAGTTATCTGACGCTAGGTGTCTGAAGTTGTCTGACAACCCCCCCCCCTCTGGCTGCTGCAAATATCACATACAGACTTTTACCAGTGGCACATGTGATTTTGAGATAGGCCCCGTTATCCCGGTATTTTTCTCATACTTATGACGTCATGATCAAAGTAGCTGGATAGCCAATAACACAACATTGCCCTGGTGATTTTGGGATATCTCCGAATTATGACGTCAGGAATATCACCTCGATTGGATCCCAGTTTGATTATAATGATGTCATAAGAGGTCAAAGGTGCTGCAATATCGCGATATCCCAAAATCGAATGGCCACTGGTATTGGTAAGGTGAGAAAACTTTTACAGGTTAAACAAAAAGCACAGTCACTGGAAATTTTAGAGAATTTGAGGTGTGACAAAATCACGGCTATATATGAGCTTAAGCAAGTTTATTGCACAAGCCTTCACGTACTACTTCAGGCGATAAGCGACAATACTGTACTGTAATTCATTACAGTAATAGGCAGAAATGCCTATAGGCCTACTATCATTACTCACTTGTGGTAAGCATAGCTGTAACCATGATATTTTTGTCTGTGAAGTGATATAAAGGTGCAAAATATGAGAATATTATCAAAAGAAATTTTAACAAGTTTTATTTTCTTGTATGTATTACATGGGCTGAGAAACCAAGGGAAACTGCATGGGTGGAATAATTGGATGAGAATTGCCAAAATGACATTTTAATATTTTATATTTTTTGCCACATTTTGCATCCATAATTTTCCATCAGATGGGGGATATTACATGTATATTGGTATGTATAAATTATGCTTGGAAATAAATGCTTTCCTTCTAGGAAATCTCGACGGGGCCGAAGACCGGTATAAGAGGGTCTAGCAAGCAGGGTGGGTATCGATCCCGATCCCGCCAAGGCTAAATATGAAATATTCCGATCCCGGCAAGGCTAAAAATGGGATATCCCGATCCCGCTAGATTTCCGGAGATCCTGGCAACCCATCCCGCCACCCCGATCCGATTAGGCCCATTTTCAACGGAACCCGATTCCGACTGGGCATTTTTCGCCATACCCGATCCCGTTTTGACCCCTTCCATACCCTCGTATAACGGTCTGCTGTGTCCCCCGGCGTTCAGTGTTCGGCATATATTGAATAGGAAATGTAGAACAATAAAAGCCGGTTGTCAGTGTCCGACGAAAAGGCCATATTATCTGTATATGTTCATACTACAAAGAGGACACTGATTACCAGGGACACTGAACGCATTCACTCCGGTTAACGAATTCACATCTAATTTTTCCAACCATATCATTGATTTATTAAATTTTAACTTCCGAAACTCTATACAACAACTTATTCTAAAAATTAATTTGTTCGCTTATATCCAGTTACTCCTTCGGAACCATATTTAGCCGTGTAGGGATAGGGAGATAGGGAAATGGTATACCACCATAAACCTGATGTGAAAGGAATGCCTGTCCGAAGCCTACTGGATCCTACTGGGTATAATATCGACGAAATAAAACAGGGATTAGTGTCCCCCATCAGTGTTATTTTATACCAGGACAAAAATCCCTACGGCCAATGATCCTTATCACAATAGAAATTTTTCATGAACACTGTAAGTGCTTTTGTAACATTTTTTAGAATAGTTCTTGTTTAGAGTTTAGTATTTAATTTTAATATCGATACCTTGGTTCACCCAGAAAGGGTTTTGCGAGATAATACTGTCCAGGATCTCTGGGGGAATTTTCGTGTTCGTGTTTAGGTTCTCTACTTGGAGGTGAGCTGAAAATCAGGTGCAAATTAAAAATGGATAAGCATAATAAATACAATAGCTCTATATACATTGTAACTGTTCATTTTACCAAAAGACTTATACAGAAAGTATCTAACGCTGTTGTACAGGGGAAAACTCCATTTTCAAATTCAAATTTTAGTCACTTTTAATTAAGTGATTTATGTTTCTCTTTTCGGATTCTGATAATTTAAATTTCCATGCATACCCATCCCCTAAACATCTGCCATTCCTTTTTATAAAAAAAATCTTGATTTTAAAACGACTCTTTTTCGACCCTATTATGCACTAGTCAATTAAAGTCACCGCGGAAGGCGGGGATATGTGGGGGATAGCCGAGTTATCCATCAGTTATCCCCAACCTTCGGGTAAAAAATACGCTACCCAAAAATGGTATATATTTTGGCAAAACTGAGATCAATATTCAAAATTTAAACTTCAAAATTAACAGCCATTACCCCCGCATGGCGGGGATATAAACGGTAAAACGACGCTGTAGTCTGGTATCCCCACTCTTGGGGGCGGGTAGCTTACATCAAGCCATACCTTAACCAATTTTCCATCCATTTGTGATGGAGTCTTTCCCTGTATGAACAGCATTAGATACCTTAGTATTCACCTTTGATTTAACCAAAGACCCATTTCACAGGTTAGTGACACCATATTAGTAGATAACAAAATGAACATAAGAGAAGTGCAAATTATATTTACCCATGGGGTTGCCGATAATCATCCGCGGCATCGCGTTGAATGATATTTGGTTCCTTCTTTTGAGCATGAGCCTGTTCCATTTGAGATCGGCGCAGTTCCTCTTCCCGTGCGTCTTTTGATGCGCCATGACTTTCAGCAAGCTTACATGCCGCACCAAGAAAGGAGATTAGTCTTTCATAATTAATATACCCGTAAGCTTCTGGTCCCACCACAAAGTGTGCGGCTAATAAGCGCAATAATTGTTGAGGTAAATATATCTGTAAAAAATAAATTAATATTATACACAAGTGCATAGCCGGAAAAATTGAAAACCAGTTTTAGGATTCCCAAAAATGTACCCCCACCGATTTTCTCGGAAACAATAGAATTTATCCCCATACATTGATGGATGGTAGGTAAAGAATCTGGGTATTACAATTTTATGACGCCATAGTGGCGCCCCCTAGCGGTGAAAATGGAATTAAGCCTCCTGAGTACAGCCTAGACCATTAGAGATAGCAAATTGCGGAATTGAAATCAGCGAACTATTTCTACCTAAGATAGGTAGGTTTTATTTTTCAAAATAACGCCCTATGAGGTCATACCGTCATATTTTTGTCCTGATAGCGTATCAAAAGTAGGATTAATAAGGAAAAATTGCTGCCAAAATACCTAAATGCATACACAAATTACTTTAAATTATCGAGATTGGATCGAGTTGAAATCTGAAGAAATCGGAATTGCAATTCCCATTATTGTCGATTATAACAAGAATTTATAAGGGAATTAGGAACAAACACTGGGTTTGCAAGGGTATACATATCTAGGCGGTATTTTAAAATACTTCTATTTCAATAGGCCTTGATATCTATACACCAATGATAATGAATATTATAAAGCAATATGAATATTTATAACGGCGATGTCCACGGAGGGGGTGTAATATTTTCATGATGTCGGTCAAATTCTTGTAATATTGCTTTATAAAACAGTTATTCGACGTTTCTTTGTGCAATATGAGCAGTTAATTATCCTCGGCGCTGCGCGCCTCGGTTAATAACTGCTATCATATTGCACTCAGAAAGCGTCGAATAACTGTATAACATTGTACATATGATTTTATTTAATTTATAAAAAAATCCATGTCCCTAGCTTGCTCCAATCCTGAGAAAATTGTCATATAAAATAGCCAAACTGCGCTTCTTATTTTCTCTATAGTGGCATAAGTCTTCATACCATTTCTCAGCACTCGGGTATAATTACGTCACAAAATAACTTCTCGCAGTAATTGTGCCGCCATAATAAACTTTAGTCAAACCATTGACCTCATAAACGTTCTAAGGATTTCTTATTAGACCAATGTTGACCCAACGTCAAATTCTTAATAATGACGTTATTGTTTGTGATAAACATTCTTTTATAATTTCATTATTGGCTTTCCCAATCATGTGACCGGAAATAATGTGCTCAGAGTAGGAAGGAAGACAATTGCCTGTTCTTCTTGCTAATTCCCTTATAAATTCCTGATTATAATTATACATGCGACTGGATCGAAGAAAAAAATCTTTAACACTTCATCTCTTATTCTGTGTTTAAATTGATATCTAAATCCAAAGTATCCCGTGCATGAATTTAGGTATTTCGGCCCAATTACTTACCTGTCTTTTTGTACAGCAATCTACAACATTTTCGAACGGTTCTATCCCTGATAAATTTTTGTCAAAATTTGTCATTTCAACGTATAAATCCTTTAATTTTGACTGATTGACTCTTCCCATTTTTAGTTCTTTAGCAACCACTGCCATAAGTCTAGCTTCCTCATTTTTTGTAAGCATAAGTTCATTTCGTGGTAGATAAGTATTAGTTGGTAATAGTTTAAACAAATCTATTAAATCATCGTCTAAAATTTCTGGAAAACGCTTAGTTACGTAATTTGACTCGTTTGGGGGCGTAGGCGGCTCGCTGAATCTTTCTGGGGCACCGTTTTGATGTCCATTACCGACTCCATTTAGTTTAAAATTAGTTTCTGAGGTTTGTGTATAGCCATTGTGGAGATGTCCATTAGAAGGGATATTATTCTGATGATGATCCCTACTTCCGTTTCCGTTTTGTAGATGCGCGCTTGTTTGAGTTGTTCCATCTTTTCTAGGCGAACGATTTGGGTCTGGTGTAATAGGCGGCACGACAGGATATGGGTTAATGTTACTGCTGTATGCTGGAACTGTTTCAGTGTTCTGAAAAAAATGTGAATAAATTTTGAAATATGGTCAAGTATAACATAGATCTCAGCATGGTACAACAGTATAATATGCCATGCCCCAACTCTATATGCCGCACCCATATGTTGTTTATGTGAAATTGTCAACTATTAAAACTGTTTTAGGTGATACTCAAAATAGGTAGAGAGCACCCCATCGTGGCAAAACTGAGACATAGATTAACTAACCGAGATTACCCATATCATTATAAGAATGCGCGAATTTAATTAGCTCAGGGAACCAGTCAACTATCTGTGGTATATTTCGCAATTAGTATGGTCGAGAGATATAGCGAAAATGAAAATAAGGTGTACATTTTTTGTTTGATATATAAGCTGACCATTGGCCAATTTAAAAAAAATCGAAGCGGATGATTTTTTTCTATCGGTCTTACAAAGAGAATATTGCAAAACAAATCGGGCGCTGGGCGGAAGCAAGCGGCGAAAACTGATTTTTGGGTATGGATATGTGTTACTGGGGCCGCGAAGGCCCTTTTGAAAAAAAAGATGGGCCAAAAATATTGATTTTTCGGATTTTAGAAATTGACGCCAAAATCACCCTTGAATGTCCCAAAATTGCGCCAAAGGCCCCAAAATGGGCTCAATATTCTAAATAGGTGTCAGAGATCGTTTCTACTCCTCAAAGGGGTACGTACATCTGGACCCCAAAACAATGAAAATACCACAGTTCTTTGACTGGTTCCCTGAGCTAATTAAATTCGCGCATTCTTATAATGATATGGGTCATCTCGGTTATATAACCGCATGGCGGGGACATCTACAAAACTGTAAAACGACGTTAGCCCCGCTATGGCGTGGCATTCTTAGGACAATATAGTCCGAAACATTAAGCGAAAGGTTGGACACGAGAAAGGAAGAAGATGTTTAGTAAAGAATTCGGAGTTTCCCCAGAGCCATAAAAGAAGAGTAAGCGTGAATTTAATTGGGTTGAATTAGGATGAGTGATTCCGAGATTTTTTGGTTCCCAAAATTTTGTCCTTTTCTATATAGAACATTTCCTTATAGCGAACAGTTTTCCCTTCTACCGACAGTGTTGACTATAAGGAGCTTCTACTGTATTACTGTTACTTTCCATTCAATTGAGGTAGTTTTCAACTTTCAATTTGTATATACATTTAAATGGCAATATAAAGCTGAAAAAAGTATTGTTTTAATACATGGTTTGGATACGTCACCGCCTAATATTAGAGCATAATTAAGATTAGAATACAATACAAAAATCTCTAATTCAGAAGCGAGTTCTATCAGCCTCAATTAGGAGCAATTGACTTACATTAATACCTAGGGAGAATATAATTACGTAATAATACTCTCCCTGATTAATACTAAACGATATCATAGAATGTCATAACTTTGTGTCGTCATATACACGAACCAATATCGCAAGGTCACTTGAGATAGAAAGTTCAAAGGTATGACATGGTCATGCAAAAATAAAGACTATAAATATGCGCATAAAACATTAGTGCCCAGGAAATTTCCTGAAATGGTAATTATAAAAGCGTGAATGGTTAAGCAACTTTTTGATGGCATTTCATAGTCATTTGACGGTATTCTTGCCAAGGATCAGCTGGCAAGCTTATATCAGAATCATAGTGACACAAAAAAGTCGACAGTGGCATAGCGTTTTGCTAGTACCAATAGCACATCAAAAATAGTACTTATCGCAACAAGATTTACATATTAGGTTACATATTCTATAAATAGCGCGTAACAAAGAAAAGATATCGACGATATTATATCACGATAACTACTATTATATCATGGGCTATTGCTACAAAGAATAAACAAATAATAATCTACGCAGATAAATATAAAAAAAGCCTAGACCGTGTCCCACGTAACTTAAAAAGTTGTGCCTCAGACAATTACCTTTTCCGTGGGAGGGTTTTCCTCCTCATGACTTGAACCCTCATCAGGGTCTTTCTGTGGAAAAATTTCAAAACTAATTTTAGATGGTTTAAGGAAGGGCCGAAATTAACCATGAGGTTGATTCTAAAACAAAACTACAAATCATACACTCAAGCACTAGTAGGTGAGCTGTACCTCGATTCGATTATTTGTAAAACGATACAAACCAATATGTACATAAGTGGATGGAAATATTGGAAGAACCACTAAAAGCATAATAAATTTTTGAAAGGGCATGAAAAGAGGGTAAAAATTTCATTTCTCATTTACCTGTTACCTGCTTATTTTCAGGGGGAATAGACTCAACGGTCCGCTTATCTCTAGCCTGGTTCCCTAGCCCTTTTCTGGATAACGATAAGAGTGGGCTAGGTAGCGGAGGTAGCCAGTCTATGAACCTTTCCGGTTACATTGAACGGATAGTCAAATGACCGGAGGACCTCCAGTTAAAAATTTCGAAAATATAAAACCGTTTTTTCTTTAAAAAAACACTTTCTTGTACTTGTTTAACCGAATATTATGCGTTAAGGTGTTAGCACAACGGATCATGGTGTCATTTGACTATCCGTGCAATGTAACCGGAAAGGTTCATAGACCAAATTTAACCTAGCTCTTTTCTTCTTATCGTTATCCAGAAAAGAGCCAGGGAACCAGGCTAGCTTATCCCTTACTTAGCCGTACAGAGCACACTCTTCTCGAATGATCCCCAGGGCTTTAACGTGCGAGCCCACGCCCTAATGGCCCGCCTTTGATGAAGCAGTCGGCATGCACTGCTTTGTCTTCACCCAATGGCGCCTACCGGAAATAGAACCCGGGATCCCTTGCGAAACAACCCAGCGCTCTATCCTACACCACATTGATATTTCCGGCGAAAAATGTGTTAAAAATCCGGCCGAAAATAATCCATTTTTTTAGACTGGAAATTGAAGGGACAACTCGAATCACCCAATCTGGACCAAAAAATAGCTGGGTCGATCCATGTTAGCAATGCTCGTTTCGTGCCATCCATTTTTGTACTGATTAATCGTTTTATTCATCTAATACAGCCTACTTTCTGACTTTCATTCACAAAAAAACACTCACCAATCAACAACTCTGTTTACTACAAACTGGTGCTAAATACTACTTACTAAATACCCCTTTTCTTGTTGTAAAGCTGCTTCCAAAACTTTTGGATCTACCTTATTGGGTTTATCAGCAACTGGGGCTGGAATTGGTACATTATTGGTACCCTTAGGTGGAACTCTGAAATACAGAACATTACAATCAATGTTTTTTAAATGAAAATGAAATGAAATTCATATGGATAGAATATCTGGGATATTTTTAGTTTATAAAAGTTTGCTATAAAGTCAAATTAAGTGACTTTGTTTCGAGGCAAAATTCACCTCTAGATCCCTTTAATCGAAAATGTTATAGGGAGACTACAGAAAACAGAAGACAAAATTCCATGACTTTTTTCAGAAATTACCAGAGTAAGCGAAAATTTTTTTAGCAAAAAGTTGTTCGGGCAAAATTTGATTTTGGCCTAGAATTTTGGAAATTTCTCTGACATATCTAGGATCTGACCATTTTTGTAGTTCCTGACACTCCAACGACATTTTGCAATTCACTGACTTATTCAGGAATTCCAAAGCTCCATTTAGTACGACGAAAGAAAATAAATAAAGAAGTACTACATGTACCCCATTTTTCTCGTTAATCATTTTCTTTTTCAACAAAATTATTGGTTATTGATATATCGGAAGCTCTTTTTTAATAAGCGATTGGTTTTCAATTAGGTAAACGATTTATTTCATTCTCGAATGTTTTGGTCTTGTTGCTAAGTAGAAGCGATTTGTCCGTATTAGCTTTCCTAGCTAAAGAAAACACATAATATATTAAAATTCTTTACATTTTCTCGAGTCCAGGAAATTCCAAATAAAATTTCTCACGTCTGTCACGTTAATATTTTGTTATGTTTTGAGACAAATTGAATTAAAACATGAGTCCCACTACCAATATAGGCCATGCAAAACTAAACTGAAAAGCAAAAATACATCTACCATTTCTATACCAGTATAGCATTATATATGATTCGAGAATTCCGCATCGAATCGCTCTCCAAACCGTTTAATAATATTTATAATTACAAGATCAATATTAATTGTCGTGATTTTATCCTTTATTTGGTATTTACTCATTGATATAAACAAAAAAAAAACTTGCTTTTAATTTCACTCATTTTTTGTTTATTTGCACAAAGTTTTTAACCCCAATACATGAGTCGTGATCGGTAACTACTGAACTAGGCTGATTTGTCGATAAATTGAAGTGTCTTTGCTGACACGTTCACGTGATAAAATCATGACACAAAATCAATACGTAATTAATCGACTGGAGTACTTCTTATTACGGGAGTCAAATAGAAAAGGGCCACCCGCTACACAAATTAGTTACGCGGACAATAAAATATTTTCTAACCATATAAGGAAGTGTTGTATTGAGGGTTTAATTTTTACAGTTCCAAAGTGGTCACGTGATGAAAAAGTTCTAATACCACTACAGATCGTGTAATTATAGATACAATTTATTTTAAGATGTGAAAAAAAATAAAACTTGAAAACGGACATGTAACATGAAAAAAGCCATCATTAAAGAAACCAGGCCAATAAGAAGCGAAATTTTAGGCATAGCATCGGGACCTGTTATTTCACAACACCTTTATGATCCTTTATTGTATCGCAAGTTTTTTCGTTTCAACTCTGTCCGCGACAAATCGTTTCCGGTTTCTATCAAATGCAGTCGGTTTTATTAGCCGAATTTATCCCGCTTACTTTTAGTCTGTTAGTAATGGAAACCGGAAGTGAATTTTTCGTGGACAGAGCTAAAACGAAAAACCTGCGATACAATAGGTGTTGCGAAATAATATGTACCGATATCGGGCTAAATGATTTCAAACGACGAAAATATGCCAATGCCGCGGAAAAACCACTTACATCTAGCTGCTAAAATTTTTAAAACCCTATAATCTAAAGACAGAACTGTCAATCGGCCTATTTATTGAATAAGCTATTTGGTTAGACTGGGGGGGAAAATAGAGAAAAGCTATAAATTGTTTTTTTTTAAAATAATATTAAAATTTATTTCAATGATACTTCCCCTACAACATATTATGAAAATGGTTGTTACGATTCTAATTATCATTATCAAAAATCAATATTTGTATTTACCTTTACTACATCCGAAACTTTGTAAACATAACAAGACCTTGGATACAGTGGATACCAAGCAAGGTTACACTTTAGTATCGACACGCAATGCTATAAAGATTTTTTTCAAACTAAAACATGAAAATAAGTTTTGTACTTATGAATGAACAGGTTTTGGTAGGAGGAAATTTCTATGATCATTAAGTCTGAGATTTTAGCTAATTTATCATTATTATCCAGAAAAAAATTGAAAGTTTTGAAAAAAGCAGAATTAATATTTTTACAAAAGCAATATTGAGACTGCTACCAGAAAAAGAGTATAAAAATTACCCCTCCATAAGATTTAAGATCTGTAAAAGTACCTGATATATAAAGCTAATAGAGAAAAAAATAAAAATTGAACCGAGTTTTACCTGTGATGATCCCAACCCATATGCCGCGGCGACGCCCAAGTTGGTTTTTGAAAATCGTAAGGGCTGAGAGAAATAGAAAAACAAAAAATTACCTATCAGTTATATGAGTTGGTAATGTTGGATCTATTGTTGCAATACTATAACTCCAACCAAAGTCATCGCTCCCGCTGGGCAAATAGGCCCGCTTATACATTCGCCTAGGCATTATATCCAAGTGTTACGTTTCACACAATTTTTTAAATAAAAAAAACAGAAGTACCCATTTCCTAAAATTCTCACGTCGCTAACGAATCTTTCACTCTAGCAACGGGGAGTTAACTTAAGAACATATACCAGAAGTTAAAATCTTTCCTTAGAATTACTCCCCATGTTTACCAAGCACAAGAAATGCAAATTTACTTTACAGTACCAAAAGCGAACAGTTAAGCTTTGGCCATTTCATTGACATAAGCTAAATATTTTATATACAAAGTCAGGATAAAATTTTGTTCATTGGCATTTGGCAAAACACCAAATCATGCAGTGACCAGTAGTATGAAATTGAAATAGTTTTTAAAATGTGAATACGTTGTACGGTTCTTTGAATGGTCTGGCGCCCACTAAGTTCATAATACCTTATTAAATAAAATATGGTTTGAATCAATTTTACTAAAAAACAGAAAATTATGATATGTTTGTGATAAAAAAATTTCAAGGATACCGTGTTGATTACTTATCGGAAACACGTCTGTTTCAAGGTCGATCTCCACGTAGTATTCGTGACTACTGACTAATGAATCGTAAAAATTCTAAGATTGATCAAAATTAGTACGCGATCAACAGATCAATGCCAAAGTGAATATTTACTGACAAGATTGAAAACAATTATAATGAATGCACATATGTTGATGTTGTGTTGTAGGGTGTTCGTATGTGCGTTTCTTACATTCTTAGTAATAACCAAGGGGAGCGTACAAGGGGGCTGCAAGGTTTTTTCCGGGAAATTTGGCTCTTCAGGGAGTTTTTAAAAGCGCTTCCATTCAACATATTCCAAATCTCAAATGCTCAAGGGCTGCAATATGGTCTTTTCTGTTTATAAAAAAAAAACCCCATCCTCAGTTAATAAGCCTTTCACCACTAAAACTCCATTCTTTTCAGCCCGTTTTCTGTCCCGTTTCGCTAGAAATTCTGATCCCCTAAGCTGCTAAATATCGATTTGTTTGTTCGGAATGACGTCATACACAAAACTTCAGTTTCATATTCCAATTTACTTCATGTGTCAAAAATGTACAAAAGGTAATCACTGATGAATTAAGTTGTCAGAATATACGGATTCTTGTATTTATAGCAGGTATCATTACAACGTTTCATTTTGACGGAAGCACGCATGCGCGTGATAACTTCCAGCATTCCAAAATCTATATTTAACAGCTTAGAGGTTCTGAATTTGTATTGAAAGACCGGGGTAGAAAATTGGCTTTAGAGAATGGAGTTTTAAGGGTGAAACACTTGATATATTCTGATGGGAATTTTTAAAACGACAGCAAAGATCCTATTGCAGTCCAAGAGCATCATTCTCAGCTCAGATCTGATTCCACAAAATGATGACGGAGGAAGAGAGTAGTCTGTGTTGAGGATGCAAGAGCATATAAGATTCGGAATATGTTGAATGGAAAAACGCTTAAAAAATCCCTGAAGTTGCGTTAATTTCCTGGAAAAAACCTCGCAATCACCTTGTTTTTAGCGAGCATTTTTATGGTAAGTTTAGGTTTTATTTTTTGGTATGAACTTTTTCTAAAGGTCTCCTTGCACACGATGAACTTTTCAATCAAAAATTCTTTGTGAAAAATTCATTACTTAGTATTAAGAACTGTTAATGTTATGCATACATTTCATTTTTCTCTAGCCACTTGTAAATTCCAAAATTTTGTTCATGCTTTGAACTTTGAAGCTAAGTTTTAAGTGAGAGGTGATATATGATTATTCAGGATTATTTCATCAGTTTTGTACTTCGCAAAAATCAGCGGATTTCATTCATGAATGACTACGTCAAATGACGTAACGAAGGGTTTTGCCAAATAAGGTAAAATCCAAATACTACTCCCAGGTGTGAGCCTGGACAGTACAGTGGACAATTTGAATGATTTTATATTTCAAAATAGAGAATAAGAACCGAAATACATTCTTACCCTGCAGCATCGTAATCCACTACATACTTTAATTTTCCTGCAACAATTTTTGCCTTCACAGGTGGGGTGAAGTGGTTTCCAAATGGTGCCTGAGGAGGTGCTTCTCTAGGGAGGGCCATTATGAACCAGTCACTCTGAAAAAAGGTAAAATGTTTTGGTAAAAATAAAAATGGAGAAGTAAAAAAAAGCAAGCAATCTTGCTTAAAGTTCAAAACAACTCTCGTAACGCTAATTGTTTGGGTTTAAGTACACTACTGCGAAATATTACAGAATAAAAAGATCATAATTTAATAAGTAATGCCAATGCAATGTTTCAAGACGAAGCAATAATTTTGCTTCACCAATATCAGTTATAGCTAACTGGAAACACGAAACGGAACACGAAAATTCCATGAGTGAAAAATCCACTCAAACCAATATCCCAGAAAAGATCTGGGCTTTGATACTGGTGTGGCCGAGATAAAAGTACGTATAGGGATTTTTGTCCCACTTGTATAAGATATATATATACTGCTAATGGACAAGCGAGAATGGATATTTAACACAGAGTTTATCAATTAGCAGAATTCAATATACAATAACGGATTTAAATAGGCCTATTGCCCCTATTTAATCCGATTTTTGACATAACTCGAGTATCGTACCTTCAATAATTTATTGTTCGACAGGTTTATGATAATTTTATGACCACACAATTAACAGGAACATGTAAGAAGAAACAAAGGTGAAAAGTGCCCCAAATAAAATTGGAAAAGCTTAACTTGACGTGAGAAATGTGTTAACCGGGTAACTAACTTTAAGCCATGCCTCAACCAATTTTTCCATCCATTTGTGTATAAATATTACGCTAACAGCGCTGAGGGCCCCGAAAATCAATTTTAAAAATTTTTTGAAATTTTTTTATTATCCTATTTTACCCACCGCCTTTAAATATAGTGTTAGGCAACATTTATAAGTATACACAATAGTATAGATAAATTGGCCACACGGTTTTAATGAGGCTAAAAAATGCCCCCCCCCCTCCGCGAAAATCTCCGAAGTGGGGACCCTGACCCCCTTGACCCATATATATTCTGAATCCT
>JAXIUW010115560.1:2676-13541 GCA_035591015.1 Cephalothrix simula
TATGTCATGAAAAAGTGAGCGTAATAGGGTTCACCAGCTGGATACAATTCACAAATTGTCTATAGAAATAATCTATTTACAATTTGTGAATTGTAGCTTACCTGTTGAACTTTAACAGAGGAGATTGGCCGGTTAGGAACGAATTGTGGCCCAAAACTGCATGGTTGAAAATTGACAAAGCCCCCAACTTTCGCCAAAAAGTAATTCAAATGGGGTGCTTTCATTAAAGATCATTTATCATTTTACTAGTTACTTGATCCATATTTCGTTACACCAGGGGGGATCTAATTCTCCCTATATACTCATACTTAACTTGCACGCCCCATTAGAAAAATTTTAGGTTTTAGGGGATACTACCTAATGTACCGCAGAGCGGTGTCGAAAAATCAAAAATATGCTTGCTCATATTTTGTCGTTCATTTTTTGAATTTATAAACCTTGGAAGGAATATTAATTAAAAACACTTCCATTCGACATACATGTACTGACCTACAGAATATATTAAAGGTCACACAATCGTGACCTTGACCCTAAAAAAATGATTTTGACTGTTTTACCCATTTTGATTCCCAAAGTATAGACTCCATCTGTGATCATCTGTTTGTTGACTGACGTAGGAGAAAAGCCTTTGGGAATCAAAATGTGTTTTACAAAAATAAACTTTTCTGACTGTTTGACTCACTAAACCAACTGACGCGAGACAAAAGCGTAAATAAATCGCATGTACTTACGTAATTTATGAGCTATATCATGATTCGATGATCGTCTTCTAATACCCTGCTGCAAATAAGCAAAAAATTAATTAATTTTCAGATTTTCGTCAAGAAAAAATTTTAAATGTGAGTCGACAGATTTCATGAAAGAATTTTTAATAATATTTTTAGACTGATGTATTTACGATTAACATGAAATGTAATAATAACAACATATAAAAATTTCATTAAAAATGCAAATATCAATAATTTTCAAATCAATAAAAATATATCCCCTTCCAATTTATTTTTACAATAGGCTTAATTCTTATGATGCCAAACATTTAATTCATAAAAAAGCTTATTCTTATTCAAAAGGAGATGTATAATGTACAGATGTGTATGAATGGATACAAAGGTTCTCCACGGTTTCCTCGGAACGAGGGTCTGAGCCCTTACATTTTGTGAAAAGCCTGACCCAAATCCATATTTTAGAAGGCCCCCCAAAACAGTTTTTTTTTTTAATTTTTCTTTACTTAAAAAGGTGATTTTGGGTCGCTTGGTCCCCCAAACAATTAAGGGGCTTTTTACGTGTACTTCAAAATGTTTCGGTACCCTCAAAAGATTAAAAAAAAAGCTTTTTTTTTGAAAATATAAACTTTGCATAGGGTTTTTAACAAGGGGTTAAAATAAGGGTCAAGGGGGGATTTGGCCCTTGCTTTGAAAAAAGCCGCGTTTCATTTTCGATAGCCTATCAATTTATCCATACATATATTTGTGTATAGTGTTATATACAAATGGAAGGAAAAATCGGATGAGGCACAGTGAAATGTAAAAATTTTGGCCCCTCCTTGAGATCTCTTAGAAGGGGCATCGGAACCACCCTATACATTTTTGGAAAGAGCAAGAGCAGTTACACACCATGGGAGGATTTTTTAATTTTTTTCCCTACGTGGTGCAAAAAATTCGAAAATCCCATATGAGCCCATTTGATGAGCTTTGAAATAAATTAATCCAGAGATGACAATTTTGCACCTAGGAACCCTGTACTTGTGTCATTAGGTATGCTTGATATGCCAAACAACATATTGCAGCTAGTTGTGATCTAACCAGAACGATTCGGGGTGTTTCTTCCCTTAACATCCGACCACTAAAAGTGGGACAAAGTCTTTTTTCGAATTTTTTGCACATTTCGCACCAGCACTCCCCAAAATTTAAAAACCCTCCCATGGTGTGTAACTTTTCATGCTCTTTCCACAAATGTATAGGGTTAAGGGGTTCCGATGCCCCTTCTAGATCTCGACGGGGGCCGAAATTTTTACATTTCACTGTGCCTCATCCAATCTTTCCATCCTTTTGTTCGAAAAAAATGCATAAATATGAAACAATAAAAATACGCCATAAACGTAAATCATGAAATATGAGTGTTGTCAACTTGGCAGCGAATGATCAATTTTCGACCTGCCATTAACGTAGTATATTACCTTTCAAAATGATAAAGGATTGTTAAAACGGAAGCAGTGGTAATTGATAATAGTTTGTGCAGTGGACTTAGCTACAATGTTTCTATTATATATTAGACTATGAAGATATTTGACTATGAAGCTCTAAGAAGCTAAGCAAAAGATAATATATTCTGTATAAGATCACAAAGTAAAACAGTAGTTATCGGATGTCACTATAACTAGGAAACGGTAGCGAAATGACCGGAGACGTCCTATAGCGGTAGTTATCCATGGAAAATTTTTGTCGAGAAGGCCGAGACACGTCCGTGGATATTTCCGAAAATGCCGTGACATGGATCGGCGGCTTCGGCAATATTGTCAAGTGAGTGCCGAGATAGCGGAAAATGCCGACCTGAAGAGATTCAGAAAGATGAAGCCAATAATACAGAGATTGCCGAAACAGCCGAGACGGGGATCGGCAATCACGGAGATATCGGCACCTTTTTACTTCTTGTATCAATTTGAATCTGTCTCGGCAATATCGGCATTTTCCGCACTCCCCTGCCGATATGGCGGATCCAAGTCTTCGGCTTATTTGGCAACCTCGACTAGTTTATTAGGTAGTCTTGCTGTCAATGGACTTCCGGTCGACATATCGACGGGTGAGAATTGAGTACGTCTATTTGCATTTTTTGAAAAAAAAGACTTGTTGAAATAAATCTTTCAGTACCGTTTATGATAAAATCCTTCCAAAATATTGACGGTGGAATATCATTCCGAAGAACCGCTTTTACCCATCTGCACCTATGGAATTTCATTTTTTTAAAAAATCAATCCAATTCCTCAACTCCAAATGCGATTTAATCGAAAATTTACTTTTGCAAATAGACGTACTCAATTCTCACCCGTCGATATTGTTTCCGTTTCCTAGGTCCCTTATACCAACTGACAAAAAGATGAAATCAAACGATCATTATGAGTGATTAAATAGACTAAAAGTAAGATTAATTCATTATTTTAAAAAAATCAAAAATCAAAATTGGTTGAAACAAAACTTTTCTACTGGGATACTATTGTAATATGGCGTGTATACTTCCGGCTTTCGACATTTCATTTAATTAATTCTAGGGTTACAATAGTCTTTACCTTTATGTTATTGGACTTCAAGATGGTGAAGAGTATAAAAATATTTAAATATCAAAAATTATGTTTTTACCGTTCTTAAAAATGCCTTTAATGACCCGGAATCCAAAACTCCGGGCTCGAGACTACAGAGGGTATGTCTTCTTTGATTTAACTTGAGTTCCTGGAGCTGGGGGTCACTCATGCGACGTGGCGAAGTCAGAAAAAATAAAAACAGAGCAATAAGGCACACATGCGACAAAGACAAAGCAAAACATATATGATTTTATATTACAGAAGGTACATGCAGATAAATAATTTTTGCCATTTTAATCTTTAAGCCCTAATTATTATTAGTTCATAATTTTGATAATAGGGGTCTGTAGTGATGAAAATGGCAACCAAGCGCAGACGGATATAGTGTACAGACACAAAGCCTATGACGAAAATGGCAACTAAGAATTGAGGACGGTATTTTGACAAAGCGGTAAAACACCTTTTTTAAGATTTCAGACACACGACTAGATGTACTATTTGAATACTCTCCGCTTTGTTAAGCAAGTTGGCGTTTGATACATCTTATTGATGTTAATTGTTAATGAATGTGTGATCATAAAATTCAACAGCTAAGATAAATGATTTGTCAATAGAAATACACAATACTCAAATAGTACAGAAAAATTAGCCACAGGATATAAATAATGCCAAAAAGTTCCCCCGACCCCCTTGACCCTTATATACGTGTATATATATTCTGACTTCTTATAAAAAATGAATGAACAAGTTTTTATTTTCAAGACTTAAGCGCCACTAGGCTCCCTAGCGGCAAAAATATGCATTTTCGCCAGGAGCTACCAGGTGGCGCTGCAAGTTTTTTTTCGGATCTGGAATTGGTGCTATTGTTTTATAGAAAAATATTGATCGAAACATTCGCCGGGCTCAGCCGTTTTGACAATAAAAACTAACTTTTTGCTAAATATTTTTATAACAAATCAGAATATATAAGGACCAAGGGGTTCAGGGTTTTCTGTACTATAGTAGAATATTTGCGAATTGTATCTTAGCTGGTGAACTTTATAATGGTCTTTATGGCCGAAATAATTATTGAGATCACGCGTCAATGAACAAGATGACAGAGATTCGTAAGTAATGCGGAAGTAAAAATTACTATTAGGCATGCGTAAATGGCCCACTTCCGTTTTAAGATACACAAAATTTGTATTTCTGTAAATCGATCGTTAATTGCTTTACCGTAATCTATAAATAACAGTTTTTGCGCTTAAGTTTTAAAAAGTAATTGGAACTTAGACTTTAGTACGTTCCAAACGTCTAATAAACTCAAACGGTTGTGCAACCATTTTGTAGAGCTAGACACAGCTGAGTATAGCGGAAACTTAGGCAAATTATTCCTAAACACTTCCGTATCCTTTTACAGTCCTTTTCCATTAGGAATTAGTCCGGCTTCACCTGTTCATTTAGTGTAATGCACTGTATAATCAAAGACATCTTCCCTAATGTTTCCCCAGCTATCTAATGTCTTTTAAAAGACAAGGTACCCCAGATCAACGTCTGTATTACCTTTACCGATATCAAAGGACACTCTATACTTGAAGGGATAATAATGACGGCAGAATTAAGGAAAGATTCGTGTCCTAAACAGCGTCGAGGCAACTTTCCTGTGCTTTGATTATTTACCTGAGGGCAGTTTCTTTTATAGAAAACAGCTTACTCAAGAAAACTTGTTACAGTGAAAATTACTAATTTGAGTAGATTTTAAACCCAAAAAAAGGGCTGAAACCCAATTATTTTTCAAGAATAAGCAAGAGCTGTTTCGAGCAGGAAAATGTGGGCGGTTTGCGTTATGAAATTGTAATTTTAACAGAAAATAAAGTAATAACCCCGGGTAATAACTTTTTTCTTCTGGCAATAAATAAAAAGAATACGTGTAGTCCCTCAATTTCGTGGAAACTATTTGCCACCTTCGTATTTCGTGGAAAATATTTGCCACCTACCTATTCATGTATTAATTGTTTTTCATTTATTTTTTTTTACAACGGTCAATTATTCACCGAAAAAAAATCTTGTTTTATTTGAAATTCTTTTTTTGCTCCTGTGCAGTGTTGCAAATTGCAACCGTGTTAAAAGGCGTCAAGGTAAACATGTCGAACAAATAAATTATATTTGCATTTAATTAACGACATTAATGTCAGTCAAAAAATAAATAATGTAGATCTTAATTGCCATTTTCATCAAAACAAACGAAACATCAATATAAAACAGACCTAAACCTAAAACTACATACCAAAATTGGTTCTAGGTAATTGAACTTCTATAATTATATACATTTATGATTTTTGACAACAATTTTTTTCCTTTTTTAATTGGTACCTACCGACATTAGACCACCGACGAGATCTGACGTCATCTGGTCTTCCTTTACTTGTTGGTTATAAAGCGGAGAATAAATATCAGCACTCCGTAGGATTTCTAAAACTTTATCCAAGGCTTGTGCCACTACAAATGGGCTATTCTCCTGGGCGGCATTTATAATATTAATAACCTGCAAATATATGCAAGCATGATTGGTGTGCCCCAAAATGGAACTCAAAATACAGAAGCCTCCATTAGGTCAATAAAGATATTTCGAGAAACCAAATGACTCATAGCATAAATACCGCGATAGCAACGGATTTATCGCCACCACAAGTATATACCAAGGCAATTTTATACCAATTGGTTCCTTCGAGCCTATTCGAGAGAACCTCTAGGAAAAGTGGAAGTGAATGTAACGCTCATCTCGTCTTCTAGACTGGAAACCCACCCTAATTTCTCCTATGGGATTGGTAATTTCTCAATCCGCAAATTAGGGCGGGTTTCCAGTCTAGGAGAAAGTATCTGTTAAAACGCGCATAACTTGTCGGGCGGTATAAAAAAAATTCAGATTCCGCCAGAAAATGGTATTTTTTCTACCTTGAAATACTAGTATGCCAATACAAAGCAATAAACAAAATAATACATAATGGATTAAAAGAAGCCATATTTGTTATTTCATACTCATAGGCCATTGAGAAGTTGAAGCGACAATTGTCCGCCATCCTGTTTTCCGATCTCCCTCTACCTCCCTTTCTGGGGTAGGAAGAGGTTAGAGGACCTTTGAGGGACCTCTATGACTTATTTCTGGTTGGGGATGAGCAATGGAACGATTTTTCCGGACTTTTGAGGGCCCTCGGGGGAATCGATAGCACTGCAAGCTCATTAGATGCGCATGACAAAGCTCTCGGAGCTCTCTCGGGCGAAACAATTGAATTGTTAAATTTCTAAAATTTTGAGAGATTTCGGCATTTTTGAGATTTCTGGGTTCTTACATTTTGGGTTTTCATAATTCGGGTAAAAAATCAAGGAGTGATGCAATATATTCAATTAAACATGTTATCGCGAAATTTAGTCTGTATGTGATTTAGATAAAGTTAAAATAAATGAGTTAGATCTAAATTCAGCGTTTATGCTTTTAGTACAGGTATAAAGGTCAGAAGCTGACTTTTTTCAAATCCAAATAATAACAGCTATTTCAAACTTTCTGTAAAAAAACCCACGCACGAATTAAGATAATGAGGTTATAAAATACTTTAAAGAGAAACCGTGAAATGCTTTAATTCCTCAAAAGCTTTATTTTCTTAAAATTTGAAATAAATGTTATAATGGCGTCGAAACTCGGTCCACGCACATCGTGGAAACTCTAATGGTTCCTCATCTTTTACGTACTGGAGTCATTCTAAATTTTTTATTTACAATTTTGAATATATTTTTGAATTCAAATAATTTTGATGATCCGCTCTATATATAAGGACTTCGATTTACTGACTAACGGAGAAGGTTTTTACGAACCGGACCTGTAAATGTAGGCCCAGGTGTGGGCGTTCCCCGTACGGACCTTTGCATATTTCTACAGACATGGATGACAAATTGTGCTACCACGTCCATTTACTTTATTTTCTCCCATTTTTCCTTTTATCATTTTATCTTTTCCTTCTATCTTCATTTTATTCTAACGCTTTTGCCATCATCTCATGTATGTATAATATTTCAGAATTTTAATTCTTATTATACAGTAATTTATAAAACACAACAGAAGTCTGTACTGTACTTAAATTATAAATAACATCAACTTTATAGCAGGGGTCCATTTTCTGAATGAGCCCCTGCTTACCAGACTGTAAAGTTCAGTCGCTCTGCTGCGATAGATTTCCGCTATTTTCTTGCCACTCTTTGCATACCACAAATGACTATCGCAATTACAATTAGCATTTTTGAATACCGCAGATACAAGTTATTTATATGAATTAAAAAACCAAGCTGTTTTGCCGCAAGAAAATTTTGCAGCAAGAAAAAGGTTTTGAATGCAAGATCTTTTTACATGTTCAACTGCTGCTACGCAGAAAACCAGAAAAGTCACGAGTGTACTTTTAATTTTTGTTCTGCTTTCGACAATTACCGCTGTCGTGTATCTTTTGCCGCTAGGGATTAACGCAGCCGCAAATTTTACCGCAATATCTACCGCAGATACATTTTGAAGGAGCTATTTTGCCGTGGTGATAGATCTATGACTAAACCCTAGCGGATTCCAGTCTGGCCTGTTTCTCAGGAATGTATAAATAATGGGCCCCTTGGTCTGCTTTATACATGTAGGACAAAATGATCAAGAAAAATTATTCCAACGGGGTGGAGTTTTCTATTTCTCAGCTTTTTTCGTTGGAATACAAGGGCTCACCTGAGTCATGGGGGCTTCTATTGTCATGGAGTGAATGCGGGCCATTGATTCCCGACGCACAGGAAAGCTTCCTCTACCTGAAAATTTAAGAAACAAAAAATTCAACTGATTTGGCCAAAAATCAAATATCTCATATGGAAATGGAAATGGGCTAGAATCATTTTAAAGCCTATATAATCTGAAAAAAAATCTCAGTATCAATATTACACAATTTTGAAGCATTTCATTTTGATTTTGAATAACTAATTTACAAAATGCATTTTGGTAAAGAGCGTGTGGTGAATATTTTACATCATGCAAAGGCTAAGAGCCTTAATTGCTAACAAAAGCCTTTCATCAGCCTTTATTGCTAACAAAACTGTGATCACGTGATCAGCAGCATTTTTGGAGAGTCAGTCGTTATAGTAGTTAGACAGTGTGTGACATTCAACAGAGGGGCCGATATAATGAAATGGTGGGAAACGCTGTTAGAAATACATGTCGGTTGTAGGCCCATCAATATTTTAAAATATCATTAGGATCAAATATCAACGAAGCGATTCGACACATGGGCCAAGGGGGTTTGTAAGTCCAACTCAGACACCAGGCGGAGTCTGAATTATATGATATGTCAGATAAATTTGTGGTGTAAAGGGAATTTTGCCCAAAATTTTATCCGACATGAGATAAATTGGGTGGTGTCAAGGAATTTCCAACAAATTTGATCAAATTTTGCCCAAACTTTTATCTGACATCAGATAATTTGGGTGGTGTCATTTATCAAAAAATTATCTGACGTCAGATAATTTGGGTGTGTCAATAAATTCTATCCAAAATTTATCTGACATCAGTTGAACTGGGTGCTGTCCAAAAATTACGGATGTTAAATTTATCTGACGTCATGACTATATTTATGTTATGGAGCAAAATCGGGTGGTGTCAATGGCCACTGACCAGGCGCACGCAAATTTAAATTACATAAGATAAATTGGGTGAATTTGGGTGGTGTAGTAGGTCGACGTCAGATAAATCAACGTCAGATAATGGGTGGTCTCCTGACCAATGTCAGATTATTTGGGTATCAAGACCCATAATTCAACAAAATTACGCTAGGTTTCTGCGTTTGACTAACACTCCCCCCCCCTGGGAACTGGGTGGACCTATATGTAGGTTGAATATCCCACAGTGGTCTGGTATCCTGCCCTTTTTCGATATTGTAATGGAAAATCGAAAGTAGTTCAGAGTTCCAGGCTAATAATAACAAACTGTCGAATCATTTCGTCGCCTATATTAGAAAATCAGTACATATTTCTAGGCTCTAGCGTATGGACATTCACCAGTACGTTGACAGTCACAAGTTATCTTCTATGGCAAATCTTCGAAAAAATTATCTATAAAATGTTCCTATTAGTAAAATTACCCCTCCGACCAAGTCGGAAAAGGCAAAATCGGTGACCAAAGAAAACAATTGGAAATTTTTCCATTGGCCCTGCCTATAAAACAACAGCACCAAAATTGCTCTCTGATCATCGACTTTTCCATTTTTCGACTATTGAAGTGTCCGTCACCATAAAAGTTAGGTTTCGACCTATTGTCACCTTTTAGTGCTGTGTGTTGAACATAATGAGACAAGACTGGACGATCACAAAATCAGGTTGACGAAACTTGCCGGAAATAAGTACTCCTAACGGATTACATGTAAAAAGGACCATGAAATCCATATTTATAAATAATAAAATTACCTCAGATATAAAATATTATCAAATCACAATAATATCAAAAGTCTTCGACAGTAATAAAAACGGCAATAATGAGGTAAAAACGCCTTCAATCAAATAGATTCCATGTTTCAGTTCCGAATAATTTTCCGGCCAGTTTATTCAAACCGATATAGGTATCATCCCAACGTTCGTTAGTAATGGGATGGAATTAGGCAATGCGTTGTGAATGTTCGCAGATGCAGAGAGGGGGTTTGCGCATAGAAAAGGAACAGATAATTTTGAAATAAATTCATGGCTTGGATAAGACCGAGTAGATAAGAGAAACTGATTACGAAAGAAAACTGTTCCAGAAATATTTCATGTCTTCAACTAAAAATGGATAAGTGCCTTGACCATAAAAATAATGGAACACAGTTGAATTTCTAAATGACATTTAGAGATAGTTATAAAATTCAAGGTAAACTTAAGACCTTGAAAATTGGATGGTTAACTTTTTTTTTTATTAACTATTAAAAATAACTTCTAATAATATTATTAAAATGTGAACTTAAACAAACAACAAGTAAAAGACTAAATTTTACATGCAAATTTACGTTTTTTAGCAGATTTAAGGCATATAATTTCCTCAGCAATCTTTTTTATACTTGATACACTTAGACGACTATTACCTGAAATTATAAAGTTTCGCCAAATAAATGACTAAAAAAGATTAAAACCTAAATTTAACCATATGGATAGAAAAGAACATGAATTTTTAAATGTCAAATATGTTCTACTAAAAGGTTGACAATTGCTCGAAACCAAACTGATTTAAAACAAATATATATAGTGCTTTTTTTAAAAAACAGTAATTTCCGCTAATCAGATTTTAAAAATTAAAGTAGAGCCCCGCAGATATAAGAATACACATGTAAAAAGGTTACCAGTAACCAGTGTCCTACGAAAAGAGTCATATACTAGTTATCTGCATATGTTAATGCAATGATTAAGACACTAGCCACCAATGACACTGACCTTCGCCACAGTTTCCTGTACTTGTATAATATAGAGTTATTGCATGCTTTTTTGAGTGAAATACGAAGCAGTTATTGCACGAGGGGCGCAACCCCGAGGGCAATAACTGCTCGTATTTCACGAA
>JAXIUW010116671.1:0-13538 GCA_035591015.1 Cephalothrix simula
CAAGTCAGAGGGTGCAGGATAACAGGGAATTGCCATGCCCGATTAGTCTAAGCAAGGCTGAGTTTGGAAGTATTTTGAGTTAAGGACTTCGCCCCGGCAAGATGATAGAGAATCATCTTGCCCGATTAAACTAAGCAAGGTTGAGTTTGGAAGTATTTTGAGTTAAGGACTTCGCCCTTAACAATCCCAGCAAGGGAATAAATATCCCCTTGCAACCCCTTGATAGTTCTTTGGGGCTGGATAAGCCCCAACGGGCTTATGCGCCCTAGTTAAATAAATCACATCACGGCTTACTCGTAAGGCAAAGTGCTTTTGAACAACAACAAATCCCCCCAAAATTCATTTTGGCCTAGATGTTGGCATACTGCATTGCTTAACTAAGTTAAATTACATAACAACACTACCCCCCTTAAACCGAAGGCTTTGCCTTCGGTTAAGTTACAAGGGGCATTAGCTCAGCGCATCAATGCACCATAAAAACCTTACTTAAAACTAAAGCCGTGACCGGTTGGGGCTCCAGTATATTTAGAGCCTTGAAAGGTACCGTCGGTAGTTGAACCGCCAGAGCTGTTATCCCCCCAAACAGTAATGGAACCATCGGCCTTTAAGGCGGCAAATGCATAAGCAGTTGAATAAATGTTAGTGTAGCCTGCACCGGTTGGGGCTCGAGTATAGCCGGTACCGCCGGTAGTTGAACCGCCAGAGCTGTTAGCCCCCCAAACAGTAATGGAACCATCGGCCTTTAAGGCGGCAAATGCACCCTTAGTTGAATAAATGTTAGTGTAGCCGCTACCGGTTGGGGCTCCAGTATAGTCACTACCGTCGGTAGTTGAACCGCCATAGACTTCCCACCCCCAAACAGTAATGGAACCATCGGCCTTTAAGGCGGCAAATGCATACACATTTGAATAAATGTTAGTGTAGCCTGCACCGGTTGGGGCTCCAGTATAGCCGGTACCGCCGGTAGTTGAACCGCCATATCTGTTATTCCCCCAAACAGTAATGGAGCCATCGGCCTTTAAGGCGGCAAATGCACCATCATTTGAATAAATGTTAGTGTAGCCTGTGCTGGCTGCGCCGGTTGGGGCTCCAGTATATTTATAGCCAGGAGGGGTGGTACCGCCGGTAGTTGAACCGCCAGAGCTGTTATCCCCCCAAACAGTAATGGAACCATCGGCCTTTAAGGCGGCAAATGCACCATCAGTTGAATAAATGTTAGTGTAGCCTTTGTTGGCTGCACCGGTTGGGACTCCAGTATATTTATAGCCAGAAGAGGTGGTACCGCCGGTAGTTGAACCGCCATATCTGTTACTCCCCCAAACAGTAATGGAACCATCGGCCTTTAAGGCGGCAAATGCACCCTCATTTGAATAAATTTTAGTGTAGCCTTTGTTGGCTGCACCGGTTGGAGCTCCAGTATATTTATAGCCAGAAGAGGTGGTATCACCGGTAGTTGAACCGCCAGAGCTGTTATCCCCCCAAACAGTAATGGAACCATCGGCCTTTAAGGCGGCAAATGCATACTCATTTGAATAAATGTTAGTGTAGCCTGCTTTGCCTGCACCGGTTGGGGCTCCAGTATATTTATAGCCAGAAGAAGTGATACCGCCGGTAGTTGAACCGCCATAGCTGTCATCCCCCCAAACAGTAATGGAACCATCGGCCTTTAAGGCGGCAAATGCACCATCAGTTGAATAAATGTTAGTGTAGCCTGTACCGGTTGGGGCTCCAGTATATTTATAGCCAGAAGAGGTGGTACCGCCGGTAGTTGAACCGCCATATCTATTTCTCCCCCAAACAGCAATGGAACCATCGGCCTTTAAGGCGGCAAATGCACCAAAATTTGGATGACTGGGGGCATTATAAAACCCACCGTAGTCATTCAATACAGAAGAATTGCCTACATAAGAATCTTCGTTATAGACCACTTTTATGGTCATGCTAGTGGTTAGGCCATTATTTGGAGTTATTTTTACACTTAAGGTTTTACCGCCATCAGCACTAACTACGGTATAGGTCTTATTGGTTGCCGATGATATTGCGCTACCGTCTCTGAACCATTGAAAAGTAGAACGGTCTTGACGATTATTTGCATCATAATAGCTATAAGAAACTGTTAGTTTGCTACCTGTTTTTTTGGTACCGGTTATAGTGGCATTGGTTATGATTGCTTTTTGAATATCAACCTCAACCACAGTAGAAAAATCTGAGCAACTGTTGCTAATACAGGCTTTTACCCAGTAGTAATTTTTTTTACCAGTAAAAGGCGAAGTATCTTGATAAGTAGTGCCGGCAGATGCCGAGGGCTGGGCTATACGTGAAGCCTGCGCAGATTGATTAGTGGTATGGCGGTAAACTTGGTAAGAGCTTGCTCCAGAAACCTCCGTCCAAGAGAGCTTGATCTGTGAAGTTTCCCAAGTAGCTACTAGGTTAGTAGGCGCAGGCAATGTTGTGGCTTGCGGAGTTGCGGTGACTCCTTCACTACGAAGACTTTCTTGACCATTTTTAGTTGCTGTAACTACAAAATAATAGGTGATGCCGTTAGTTAGTCCTGTGAGTATTGTAGTGTTTGTATTTATTCGGCTTGATTTTTGACTTAAATCATTCACAACACCGTTTAGATATGTGTATTGATATAGGGTGTAGTAACTAGGACCAGAGACTTCACTCCAGCTTAGCGTAACACTTTGTTCGCCGGCCTTAGCTACTAGGTTAGTAGGCGCTGTGTTTGAAGAAGTAGGGCTTGTGCTTGAAAGAAGTTCGTCTAAATTGAGACCACAGCCAGCCAGCACCACTACAAATGCTATAAAAATTAACTTTCTCATAATCGGTATATGTGATTCATCGCCACACCAATTCTAGCATACCCAGCATCAAATTTCAATTTTTTGGGGCTGACACCTAACATGGGTAGGTTAGAGTGGCATTAATGTATGTAAAAATTACTCCTCAAGGAATGTGAGTGGCGTTATCGGCTCACCAAAGTTGTTGTTAGCAAGCCTCAAAACCTGCTGAAAAAGAATTATTAGGTGTTAGCCCCTAGTTTTATTGTAAGCTGGGTGGAATAGCACAAACTTATGCGCTAACTGGCCAGTCGCAAGCCCCAACAATATTTTTAGATACGCGCCACTCAATCTTAAAATTATCTTGAGTGTAAACGTCAACTTCCGGCTAATTGGGCTTTAATAATATGCCCGATAGTAGATTCTCAGCATCTCGTAATCGGAATTCCGTAGTCGGCAACCTACTGAGTAAGTCAGCTTGTGGGCATCAGCGAGCATTATTATGGATTTAGAGGCTACTCGCCCATCTACATATCAAACCTGAAGCGATTGGGCTTGGGCTGGTTAATGTCTAATTCTATATCGTAATCTGGGTCACTGGCCTGAGGAACAATAGTTGAACAATCTTCACGGATGAAGAACGGTTGCCAGTCGCTGATTATGCCACGGATTTGATCTGTGCCTTCTATGTGTTTAATTTCATTGGCGGTCATTATCATCTCCTTAGATTGACCTTGACTGCCCTGAATAAGAACATTCAAATTGAGATAATCTAAAAGCAGCTCATGATAAACCGAGTGGCTAGTATTTTGAGAATTAACGATGCTCAGACCACGCCGAGCAATGTGTTCGGCTCGTGAGAAATCCTCTGAACGCCAAAACATGTAGGCCACTATGTAATGCGACTTCGCCAGATACAGCGGCGCTCGGCAATGGCGTAGCTCACGTGAAGCGACCTCAATAATCCGTAGCAATCTATTCCAAAGCAGATTGTTGATCGGCAGCATTTCAATGGTTAGGTAGCTCGGTAGCTCATATTTGCTTGATGAACGATGAAACCAATTGAGGATTGACTGAAACTCTGCGAAGGATTGATGCTCTTTTACCTGCCAAAGCTCGGGGTCGCAATTCTGAAATTGATTAATTTGTTCAACATAATAACTTATTATCTGTAGCTGTTGCAGGCGTTGCGCAAGAAACTCTCCGTCATAAACGCCTAATTTTTTTTTAATGCGACATAGAATTTCTATATAGGCCACGGCAATCGTCCAATTACCATTATTGATGAAGTGCTTAACTATTTTATTGCTATCAGGAATGTTTTTTTGTTTATGATGCCGAGTCATAATGGTTATCAGCTCATCGGTTTGCTGAATTTCTTCGTGATAGTCTTGTTTTATTCTTAAAAAAACTTCAACCGGTTCCAGCATGAACAGGCCAAACATCATGCCTTGCTCAACAAATCTGCGGCTTTTCTGGCGTAAATAGTCTTGGTTGGCTGCTCTAAAAAAGCTGCTTAGGGCTAAAAAAGCTCCCATGGCCGTTAGTGTTTTTTCAGGAGCCACTGAGTAGCGAATCTGATTTTTTTCAAATTCAACTAGAGCTTGGTCAAAGTCTTCTTTATCAAGCTGTTGTAGCGTTGATCTAAGGGTGTACTGCTCTTTAATGCTGGGATGAGAATTGGTTTTTTCCCAGTGTATCGTTTCACTGACTAGCCTTTTCAGTGCTTTATAATTCACAGTTATACTAATTGATTAGCTCTGCATGTGGCCACCTACAGACTGCCGCATACTAAATTATCGCCGTCATGCACTTGGTCTACTAAGGGTTCAGCTTTGTTAATGCCTAAGCCCTAATTGATGCCACTGTGATACGTGCATTAACTTGATGGCATACCCATAGTTTACATGCATGTTCAAGGCCGTAGCTACTTAAAACTGTGATAAATCAAATATTCGATGGGGCGGAATACGGCTGCACAAAGATTTAACTGCATTGGGGCTATTGCTGATGTCTACTAGGATTGGAGTGAAGATGCCCCGAATACGCAAAATTTGATCAATAATGTGCAAAGTATTGCGAACTTGATGCTCGTAGGGCGAAGCCACAAAAACTTGCTTACTGAGTATCATGTTACTAAAGTTGATTGTGCTGACGGCCAACGTGTTGAAACCATGATTATTTTGGATTGAATAACTTTGCTGTGCATTGGCAAATTGCTTGCCAGAGCCATCATATAACTGCCGCACAAAATTAGTTTGCAGTCCATTGCTGTTGAGACGCCGATTAAGTTTTGAGAGCCAGCATTTGACTGGTGGCAAAGTTGTTTCAGCAATGTGTATGTTACGCAGCTCTCTATCTAAAGTAGATGCCGTAGATTGAATACTATTGAGAGTTTTAAGGCTTAATTTTTCAGGTTCTACCGTTAGATGTTTCGCCAAAATGCTCATGTAGTTTTTGTACATAGACATTTTAGGTGAGTCGTAGGGAGAAAGTTTCATTTCAGCTAAGATTCTGAGAATAGAAGCTATTTGTTGACGGTAATGCTTTAGCTCTTTACCAAGAGTTGCATAACCCCACATCAGGCGCATTACTTCAGACAGCGTCATAAAACAATCGCTGTTACCGCCAAGCATTTTAGTAAACTTGCGTTCTTCGTTTCTAGAGTTAATTAAACAAATAATGTTGGCAGTCATACTTTTAAGCTCACGCACACTGGGTGGTGCCGGATTGCTAATTTCAATGATGGTTTGATTAAGCATTCCTGCTAACAGCAATGGCTCTATGGATTGAACAAGATTTTTCCACAATTTTTGATAGTTTTTTAGGATGTCTATGCACTGCTTAATACGACAGACAGGATCTGCGCTATTACCAGAATTCATTTTGATTTCAATGTAATCAGTAACAGCCTTAGATAGCTTGCTTGCGGGGTAAGCATCGCCTTCCCAATCTGCAATAATCACCACCTCAAACTTAATGCCCTTAACTTTAACCAGATGCTGCGGTTCTATGAGGCATAAATAGGCCAAATCACCACGCAAAAAAACGTCTAAACGGCGCACATTGTCGGTTGGAATATCAACGATTAAACTAAAGTATTTCTCAATAGCTTTTTCAAATAAATCTAGCAGGACCAGTGAAGCCTGAGAATTAGAAATATTTTCAGATATTTGCGGGTGATTAAAATTATATATGCCTTGAAGGTTAGCTTGGCTAATAACGCCAGCTATGCCAAGGGCGTCTTCATCAGTGGTGTGGGATCTGCGGGCGATATCTGCGCAAAGAGCTTTGAAGTTCTTACACCCACGATCATAATTATCTTTAAGGCGTGATGGCCACAAAGCCGGAAAATCTTTCTGCTGCGGTGCTGCCGATATATAGGCCTCTAGCAAAGGATTAAAATCTTTATCACGATTGGGCAGGCTTTCAGCCTCAAAGCCATATTTTTTAAGGCGTTTTTTATCAATTATGCCTCCATTGATTAAAATAATCCCCAGCTGTTCTTTAGAAAGTCTTAAATTGTGCCGCTTAGTTACAAACTGATAGAACATATTGAACATTCTATTGCGATGACGCTCATAGCCTTGATTGCCACGAGCAGCAAAAAAACTTCGGTATAACTGAGTTATCCGGCGAGTATAAAGCACGTAGCAAGTTTTAATAACTAGCTCTTGCGATGTTTGGCGTGAAAAAAGGTCTTGAGAACCATTTGGAAATAGCAACACCCAATTAACCGAGGTGTTGTTATCAACCTCATCGGTGGTGTGTTTTTCAGCAATAGCAATGTTTAGCTGGCGACCTGTGTAATGAATAGACTGCCATATTTCATTAGGAAAATCCTTATTAGAAAATACATAATTCGTGTTCGCCATTAACGGTATCGCCATTTTTTGATAGGCTTCTTGGCTGACCCGTATAACTTTATTCTCATGCGAATAATATTTAGACTGAATGATTTTAAGGGTATTCTTAATTAGCTTAGAATGGGGGTAGAGCATATCAGACAACGACTGAACAATGCGCCTGATTTCAGAGTTTTTTACATCAACACTTACCGCAACATCTTTAGCATAACTATCTGAAGAGATATGCTTATTAAAGCCTATTAGCGATGAAATTGAAAAGTGCTGTAAAGTGATTCCGGCTAATAATTGTCTGGCGGTAATTGCGAATTTTGAAAGCGGTTTGTTGCCATTATTTTTTGAGTACTCACCACGCTTAATAAGCTCTATGGCCATCTTGAACATGGCTATTTTAGCTGTTTCTAGGCCTGCTCGTGAGGGGTTATCTTCAAATATCGTATAGGCAGATTTTAAGTTATCAAATAACTGACGTGCCAAGGAATTCATTTCTAGCTGATCTTCATCAAGAGCGGCTAAAGTATGCACCTTTCTATAGAGGCGTGGATCATGCTGACTGCGATGCTTAATAATTAACGAAGTCAGCCGATTTTTAAGCTGTTCAATCTCTGCGTCTGTATTTTCTCTAAAATACTTCTCAACGGCCTTGAATACTGAAGATTTGGCGACACGTGGTGCATTAGATTTTTTGGCAAAATCAGCCGAAAAAAGCACATCACCGAGTGCCATATAAATATCTTCGGCAGCCAAGCCTATGGATAAAAAATTGAACATTTCACTGGCCAAATGCTGCTGTTCAGTACTTAATGCTAAGTAAAGCTCATCAATTAATTTGCGATAACGCTTAAAATACTGATTGAATATGGCAATATTCATTATTTCGTAATTAGATAACCGGTTGCCCTGCGAATGATCACGATTTTCTAATATGCCCAGTAATTTTTTATTTAATGGCTCAGGAATAAAATTGAGCAATGCTACATTATACAAGCCCTCTAAATAGCTTTTCGGACGCTGAGGCCAAGTTAATATTTTCTCTCGTAAGGCCGGATAATGCTCTAATCCCTCTGGTTGGCTTTGAAAGCTGGCATCGGGCTTAGCTGTCATGTAGGGCCACTTGCCTAAAATATCGCCTGATACAAAGGCCAGCTGTCGCAGTTCTTCGTTAACGTGTAATACAATGCCTAAACCATTTGGTGAGACAACATCAGACAAACAGGCATGCAAGCCTCTATCAAAGTTGTTCTTGAGCATCTCTGCCCAGTTAATGCACTGAATCAGATTGCCTTCAGGATACTTCTCGATTAAATCAATAGAATTGCGCTTGAGCTTGTGCTCATCAATTGGCTTTGAGATTAGCTCTAGCTGCTCGCGCTGAAACTGCTCATGGAGATTATCTAATTCTAGATTCCCACATCCACTACGCCGCTTAAAATGGATTCTATTAGATATAATCTCATAAGCTATGTTTCTCATGCAAATTGATATAGAATTGCCCCACAGGTACGCACTGAATGTAAAAACGCTAACTAATCTGCTTGAGTTCCTGTTCTATCCGCAACAGTGATAGCCACTTATAATCCCATGCATGGTCGCCACCAAAAAGTATCTATTTGGTTTCAGGCTATCCGTCTCCACACCTTGTCTGCGGGCGTTGTTCCCGTTCTAATAGGCAATTTTTTAGCTGATGCAGTATCAATACTGATTTTGCTATTAACGCTTTGTGGCGGAATGCTAATTCAAATCAGTACCAATCTTATTGATGAGTATGCCGATGCTGACAAGCCCCCATCGCAGCATAGCCCCACGATTCCGCATAAAGTTATTGCCCAAGGCTTATTGACCATAGACGAGGTTCGTTATGGAGCTCGCCTGAGCATGGCTTTGGCATTGCTGATTGGCCTTATTCTAACTATATATAGTGGCTGGATGCTGTTGCCGTTGTTGATACTGGGTGCCTTTATCGCTTGGAGCTACAGTGCCGGTCCGTATCCCCTAGGCGAGCATGGCTGGGGCGAGGTTTTGGTGTTTATACTCATGGGGCCGCTGATGGTTGAGGCCAGCTACTATGCGCAAGTAGGCCATTTTAGCCTAAAAGCCCTAGTTTATTCTCTGCCGGTGGGTTGTACGGTTGCCGCCATATTGCTGGTCAACAACATGCGTGATCTCGCTGAAGACAAAAAGAGTGGCAAAGTTAGCCTAGTTACCCTATTTGGACTAAATACCGCTCTTCAAATTTATTATAGCTTGTTGATAGTCGCTATTATTATTGGCTTTTATATTGCTGGCTGGGTATTTATCATCACTATACCTTTGGCTTATTTAGCATCGCAAAAGCTCCGCAAAGCTAATTTTTATCACCAGTACCACGAGGCATTAAAATTGACTGCCCTCAACCATCTTGTTTTGGGTCTAGTGCTTTGCCTTGCCGCTTAAACTTTGCCCTCAAAAGATGCTTTATTGCCACAGGTAAGATTAGCTTAAAACTAAGGCTTTTCTATTCTGCCTTCTCTAATGCTGCTGACAATCTGCGTTTGAATTTTGGACTAGGGCTTCTTGGCAATCAAACGCTAGTCAAATTGAGTGCGCTTCTAAAACCGTGAACCCTTAGCAATTATTGACTACTCAACTGTTTGCTACTCAACTTTTTAAGTGCTTTGTTTAAGTACTTTGTTTAGGTGCGTATTTTTTCTAAAATCACTACGATATCTATCTTTATGTGGTGGTTATGTTAAATTGGTATCATTAACAAGTTAGGTTAGTTACTGAATTAAACAACTGGGTGCAGATATGCGTAGGCTAATTTTATTTGTAATTGTAATGCTTTGTTATGGAGCCAGTGAGGCTAAAGAGTTTGTTCCAAACGCTAGGCTAATTGGTGAAGGCAGTCGCTATTTTATCTTTTTTCATGTTTATGATGTAGGTCTTTATGCTGACGGAGATTTTTCATTTGATAAGCCCTTTTATCTTACTTTTACCTATAAGAGAGACCTAGAAAGCTCTGATATTTATGAGCGTAGCGCCGAAGCAATTGAAGGCTTGGGTTTTGAAGATGAAGCCACGCTAGATGATTGGGAAGCGCAGATGAAAAATATTTTTCCAGACGTAACGGATGGCACCGAGATTACCAGTATTTACGAACCTGACGGTGCTACTGTTTTTTATCAAGGTGAAGAGCAAATTGGAACAATTGAAGATAGCGAATTTGGACGCTGGTATTTTGGCATTTGGCTGAATGAGAAGACCTCATTGCCAGACCTCCGTAAAGAGTTGCTAGGCATCAATTAAAAATTATGGGGTTGCCTGTCAACACCGCATAAAAGTAATCTTATAAAAAACAATTGCATGAAAGCATCTATATAAAGGCGTCTATATAAAAACATTTATATATGGCTAAGAGCTAACTAAAAAACGGGGTGAGGACTCATCTGGAGGCTACTCAAAATAGTTTGCTAATCTTGGGCAGTTTTTAATAATCAAAAAACAGGGGCAATCTTAGGGCGTAATGTGCAGTGTGTAATGCGCCATGGCTTTTTAAGCTCACTAGAACAGCATATAAGTTGCTCGGCAGTATGTTTTATAGCTTTTCTGGAAGATAGGAACATCAAAAACTGGCGGAGCAATCAAAACAATTGTCGGTTTTATGCGTATATAAGAGACAAAGTAAGAAGCTGTTTATTTATTGGTTGGCTATGCAAGATCAAACAGATCAATACGCTACTGTTAAGGCGACAATAGAGTTACTCACCTATGAAACTGCTGAATTGCGAGAGCATTTTCGCAGTGTCAGCAAGAAATTGACCGAGCTTGAAGGCTTAGCTCCCGAAGAGCGCTGCGCTCGTTTTAGAGCTATGGAAAGCGAGGGCATCTTTCAGTTTAATGGTGTTGATGTTCGTATTTTTGCTAAAACCAGCAAAATGCAACTTTCACCAGCTTTATTTGTATCAAGAACAAGACGCCGACTAGAAAATACTCAAACTTTACTAGATATGTTCCAAAGCAGTAGTCCAATTCAATATGGAGACGAGTTTGCATCTCAAATAAAAAAATTGCTGTCACAGCCTGTTGATAGCGAAGATATTCAAGATGTTAAAGCCTTCCGCTGCCAAACCGAAGAACTCCGAACCTCAAGAGGCTTTGAGAGCTACATGTCAGCTAAAATCAAACACATGAGTGAAAACTCGCATTACAAAGATGAAGTAGATATTTTGGCATCTAAAGAAGCCGCCTTAGATGGTGAAATGTATGTTGAATCTCAGATTAAAGAACTTCATTCTATCCAAGAATCATTCTATAACGGCGAAATTGATGCAAATGATACAGAACAAAAACTAAAAACCATCGGAATTCTAAAGCCTTCAGTTAAAACCAGCAATATTGCAACCGAACCGATAGAAAATGACTTCGTTGCTGCCTAAGCCAAAGCACACTAATAGTGCCTGATTAAAATATAATCAAACCCAAAAAACATTTGGCAAAACAGCAATTAAGCCGCAACACCAATCATTTTGAACCAGTGCCGTGTGTTGTTAGTAAAAGCATCTATCATACAACTAGTTGCTTTGATTACATAAAAAACGTTCCCCAAACCACAGCTAATGCCATGGCTACATTGCCCGTGTGCCGCAAGATTTTCTGTGCCTTAAGTTGACCCGTGATTTTATTAGTGATTTGATGCGTAACGTAAACATAAATTAACAAAATAGAGTACTCAACCACCATTGAAATCATCATCAGGATGGCTATTTGAGGCACAATATCAAATTTATTGCTGATAAATTGTGGCAAAAATGCGCTAAAAAATAATATCGTCTTAGGGTTAGCCAACTGCATCACTAAGGCCACAGAAAAAAACTTTTTCCATGGCCTGCTTTTTTTAATGCTAATGCGAACATCTTCGGCATCGGCTGCCCTGCCACGACTTAAAATGTACTCGCTAAATAGCACATATAAAAGATAAATAACGCCGCCAATTTTTAAGTAGAAAAGAATACTCTCGTTAAAGCCGGATGAAGTTACAATAAGAAAGCCAGCCACCATAAAGTAAATTATGTTGCCAAAGAGTATTCCCCAAATAGCCGCATTGGCCGCCAACTTACCGCCTGATAGATAGCTAGATATAACCAAAGCCACCGCTGGCCCCGGAGATGCCGAGAATAACGCCTCGGTCATGGCATATAAAGCAAATGAAATCGGCATTGGTATTGCTGCTAATAACTAACGTAAAAATGTCTGCCTACATTTATGAAGAAGCACCAAAACTAATTGGCCGCATCAAAATAGCCCCAATGCCTAAAATCTTCATCAAACGCATAAACTCGTAAGAGCCGATTCAGCCCTACTCGCTCCTTCACCGAAAAACAGAAATACACAATATATAAGTTATTTATGTCTTTGCAATCCTGCTTTTGACACCATGCCACACTGCAAACAGTGCAAGTGTTGCTATGATTACGCTATGACTTGGTCAAGAGCATCAATCAATAGCCAACTCAATGTAATAATTGTCAAAAAAACCATCTAAAAGCGGTTTATCGGCAAATAAAGCTGGCTTCAATCTTAATGCTAACAATATTGGCTAGCCTAACTTGCAGGTAATTTATAGATTTTTAGGTAATGGAAAGTGCACGTTTTCTTCTATTGCCGTAAGCTCTTTGATATTCGCTGAGTACGTTTCAGCAAGGTATTCAACTAGCTCTTTAACTATTTTTTCCGGCGCCGAGGCACCCGCCGTTATTCCCAGATGCTTCACGCCCTCAAGCCATTCTGGTCGCAACGTGTTTTTGTCATCAACTAAGCGAGCCTCAGCACCGCATGATTCAGCCACCTCAACTAAACGATGCGAATTAGAGCTAGCATTTGAACCCACTACAAAAATAGTATCGCAGATGGCAGCGAGCTTCCGAACAGCATCTTGCCTATTTTGAGTGGCATAGCAAATATCTTTCTTAGGCGGAGATTCTAAGTTTGGGAAGCGACTTTTGAGTATATCTACAATACGTTGAGTGTCATCAACAGACAGTGTAGTCTGAGTAAGATAGCATAGCTTAGAAAATTGAGGCGGAATGACTACCTTTTGCGCTTCTTCTTCAGTGCCCACAACAATCATTCTTTCTGGAGCCTCGCCATAGGTACCCTTAACCTCAACATGACCCTCATGGCCAATCAAAATAATAAAATAATCTAATTTAGAAAAACGCCGTGCTTCTAAATGCACCTTCGTTACCAGCGGACAGGTTGCGTCAATTATACTTAGACGACGCTCTTTTGCCCGAATATGATCTTGAGGTGGAACCCCGTGCGCCGAAAAAATAGCCTGAGCACCCAAAGGTATGTCTTCTAAATTCTCAACAAAAATCGCTCCCTGCCGCTCAAGCTGCTCAACCACATGAGTATTATGCACAATTGCATGCTTAACATATATCGGCGTGCCATACTTCTGCAATGCCGTCTCTACAATAGAAACAGCACGCTCTACACCAGCACAAAAACCCCGCGGACGAGCTAAAGTAATCTTCATAAAACCTCATACAAAACACCGCAAAGACTAAATCCTTATCGCAAAAAAGTAAACCAACATCAATCATTAAAGCACTTCCACTTACAAAATTAACCCACCTATAATTAACGGCTTTGCCCAGCAAGAGGCAAGATGATAGAGAATCATCTTGCACCCATGTCAGTAAGCAAGGTTAGTTTTGGGGGTTGGCAACGTTAAGGGTTTCGCCCAGCAAGAGGCAAGATGATAGAGAATCATCTTGCACCCATGTCAGTAAGCAAGGTTAGTTTTGGGGGTTGGCAACGTTAAGGGTTTCGCCCAGCAAGAGGCAAGATGATAGAGAATCATCTTGCACCCATGTCAGTAAGCAAGGTTAGTTTTGGGGGTTGGCAA
>JAXIUW010117782.1:0-13531 GCA_035591015.1 Cephalothrix simula
TTACACCCAAACCTAAAAACCATAGCCTTTGCGCATCGCATATGGCTGGGAGCGAAGCTCCCATAAAGTAAAAAAAGCGACTGAACTGTTAAGAGCTCTGCTCTTGACTTCAGACAACCAGTAGTCCATGTAAGTAAACGGGTTTAATAGCTCAAGTTTGCTTGGACTATATCTAAAGGCAGAGATTAAGCACCGTTGCTAGGGGCGTGGGGAGCGCAGCAGCTCCCCACTTGGGAGAGGGTGAGGGGGACTAGTCCCCCTCACAAAGCCTCACTGCCGATGCTGATGAGTTTCTTCAATTTTGAGGAGGCTGCCTCGGCAAAACAAGCAAGAACCGCCCACTTCCGAAAAGACTTCAAGTCGGGATTAACATCTCGTAAAGACAATAGCCCTAACCGGCAAGAACTTATCTAAGTTTATCGCCTCGGAATGGCAACCAAGACTGCCAGTCTTGCAAAAGTGATTTTATTTCGGATTAGCACCTTGCCTAAACAAGATCCGCTCGCTCGACAAGAAACTCATCTAGATGCGCTGCCTTGGTAGGATGAACAAGAACCGCCCACTTCCGAAAAGACTTCAAGTCGAGATTAACACCTCGTAAAGACAAGAGCCTCCACCCGGCAAGGGAATTATCTAAGTTCACCGCCCAACAAGATGATAGAGAATCGCCTTGCTCGGTAATGAAAACAAGGCGATGCGCCAAAGCGGCTAGTGCTAGAGGCTCTGTCTCAGCTGTCAACACTCTTAGTGTTAGTTCTGAGGGGCGCGGTTATGTATTAGTTCTTGTCCGAGGAGGTATATTTCGGTGCTATTCGGCCGTGATGCTTTGGGTTTGATAGTTTTGATTTGCTTGAAGTGGTTTTTGAATTGTTGACGTAGCTGGGGTAGTTTTTGGCCTTGAAAGACTTTACAGAGTAGTGTTGCAGATTGTTTTCCGTATAGTTGGCTTATGTTGAGTGCTAATTGTGCTAGATTGAGGCTTTGTTGAGCATCAAGTGATTTTATACCTGTGGTTGCTGGTGCCATGTCGCTGAGGATAATATCAAAAGGGGCGTATTGAGCGATTTGGGTTTGGATTTGCTGCTCGTAGAGGTCTCCATTGATAACGATGGCATTGTTGGGGATATTAATACTGAGAGGTGTTATATCTACTCCGAGAACCAAGCCGGCCTTGCCTACTTTTTGGCTGGCGTATTTAAGCCATGACCCCGGTGCGCAGCCAAGATCTAGTACGCTTTGATTTGGAGCAAAGAGGTTATTATCCATCTGTTCAAGTTTGAATACGGCTCTTGAGATGCGGTTTTGTTGACGAGCCGTTCTTGTATAATGGTCTTCCCAGCCTGATTTTATTGATGATCGCTTATTTTTGTTCATGGGCGGTGCTGGTTGATTAGCTTATGTTATAGAGGCCATGAGGCGTTATTTTGTATTGATTATAGTCTTTATAATCGCTGTAATGAGCATTTTTTTGGGTGCGCCTAGCTACGGGCTGGGAGCGTACGCATTATGCGTTATGGCTATGATTATTGTGCTTGGCAAGGGCTCTTTTGCGCAGAGCAGCTTAACTTGGTTGGGCAGATTATTTTTGTTTTTGCTGTTGATTAATGCTGTGCTGAGTGCGTTGCGCTTTAATCAATTTGAGATTGGCCAAGAAGTGCGGATTGAGGGACTTGTGCGGCAACAGACAGTTATGCAAGATGAGCAGCCACGTGGTTATGGTCTTCTATTAGGCTCAGCCCGTATTGTTTATCAAGATAAAGTTTGGAACATTCCCTTACTGAGGGTTGAGATATCGCAATCACGATACTTGCCGTGGCTGGTCAATAAAAGAATTTGGTTGGGGGGATATTTAAGTAATGTTGATTGGTCGGTCTTTGAACCCAGCTTAAAACTGGCCAAGCATGACTATCATTTAACGCAGGATAGAGCATTTTCTGTGCTAAATAGTTTGCGCCGTCATCTTTATAATCGTGCTAATTATTATTTGAGTAACACCTCTGCCACCATTTACAATGCTGTATTGCTAGGCTATAGCCCGCCTTCACGCAGTGAAGTTCGCTCAATTTTCGTTGAGCTTGGATTATCGCATCTGCTGGCAATTAGCGGTCTGCATATCATGCTTATTTTTGGGATTACGTTAGGATTAATTGCTCTTGTACAACGCTACTTAATACCTATCCGCCCTTCATCTGGATTACACAACCAGCAGTTGCTGATAATAGCCTTGATGCTCACTTGGGTTTATATTTTATTTATTGACTGGCCTGTTTCAGCGGTTCGGGCTGGTTTTATTGTTAGTGCATTGTCTATTAATCACCTTAGCCAGCTTAAATGTTCGCGGTTTTATGTTTTATTCTGCGTAGCTTTGATTTTGCTTTGCCTAGATTTTTCTTTAGTTTATTCGCTATCGTTTCAGTTTTCATTTTTAGCCTATTTCTGCGTTCTACTTGGTATTGCCGTACTTGATAAATACACCAAAAACCTAAGCTTTCAGCGCAGCTGGCAACGAAAATTGTACAAGGCTCTGCTAGGAAATCTGCTTATCACCAGTATGATAACTTTATTGATGTGGCCAATTACTATGTACTATTTTCAAAAAGTGTCACTGTTTGTGCTATTGAGTAATCTACTAATTGTGCCGATGTTTGGAGTATTGATCATGCCGGTGTTCTTAATTATCTTTATGACAGGGCTTCTTTTTGCCTATCAGCAACCAGACGGTCTAATCGAAACCAACATTAATATAGTTGGCGGCGCTATAATTGATTTGTGGGCACTCGGCCTAAGCAAACTAAATGTGCTTGCCAAGCCCTTTATTATTCAAGATCAATTAACGTGGAGTGCTGAGATATACTTAGCCTATTACAGTATTTGTGCATTGATGCTCTACGTACTGTTTAATCCTCAAATCCTCAAGGCAAGACCATGGTCTTAGTAACCGCACTAATTGGATGGCTAAGCGGCGCACTAGCTGTGCAATATCTGCTAACATGGCTAAATGATGCGCCACAACTCGCACGCTGCCCCCTCTGCCGACGCCCCACCAACACCGCAATCTTTATCGGACTAACACTTGGCCTAGTCCCTAAACGCTGCTGTCGCATCAAGCCCCCTTCTTGGGTCAGCTATTTGCCACCCTTCCTAAGCATAGCCTTCGGTTGTCTTCCTTGGCTGCTAACGCCACTCACTTGGTGGAACATACTTCAAATTGGATTATTACTGTTCAGCCTAACCTGCCTGTCAATAATGGACTATTACCGCATGGAGTTATCAGCTCGGCTAATCTGCCTCACCATAGCCGTACGCATGCTCATCGTAGCACTGTTTACACCTGAACTGATAATTGATGCAACACTGGGATTACTAATCGGCAGCGGAATTTTTCCACTAATCAACATGGCCTACTACAGTTTACGCAACAAAGACGGCCTCGGCGAAGGTGATGCTCTACTACTAGCCACACTAGGCTGTTATTTAGGCTGGATGGGGCTTCTACCAGTACTCTGCCTAGCCTCAATCATTGCTTTACTGGTCAAAATACCTCAAAGCATTAGCAATCCCCGACTACTCAACCAGCATTTTCCATTTGCACCATATCTCAGCCTTGCCGGCGCACTAATCCTATTCTCAGTGTTACTAAACCTGTGGCCTCAACACACGCTACCCCTCCTGCTACCGCTCTAATACGCAACCACCCAAGGCTCTTCCTATTTGAAGATTTTAACTAGCAAGATGATAGAAAATCATCTTGCCCGGTTGTGAAAGTAAGGCTATTTGGCAAAGCGGCTAGCGTTAGGGGCGTTGCCCCTAACAACCCCAGCAGAGAGCCAGCTCTCTGCACTCTCTAGATAGTTCTTTGGGGCTGGATAAGCCCTAACGGGCTTACGCGCCCAAGTTAAATAAATCACATCACGGCTTACTCAATATGGGAAATATTTTTGGGTGATATTCAAGGGTTTCACCAGCAGGACAATAGAGAATTGTCCTGCTCCCCCAGACTTGGCCGAAGGCAAAGCCTTCAGCCAAAAGGGTTTTGGTATTATATAACTTAGTTTAGTAAAGCATTGCCATATGCCCGTATTTACGCTGAAAAGTTTTAGGAGCTACTATTGTCCAAAAGTATTTTGCAGGTATGGCTTTGTAAGCAAGAGAGTTTTGCAAACTCCGAAATTCTCTGAACAAATTTGTTGCTCACTCTCCCGTAGCTTTTAGGAATCAAAAGAGCCACTTTATGCCTTACTATAGCCTCTAAACTTTAGAACCCTAAGAAACTACAGAAGTAGCCATTACTCAAAAGCACTTTGCCTTACGAGTGAGCCGAAGTGTGATTTATTTATTGCGGGCGCGGTAAGCTCGTGAGAGCTTATCCAGCCCCAAAGAACTATCATGGGGTTGCAAGGGGATATTTATCCCCTTGCTGGGATTGTTAAGGGCAAGGCCCTTAACCTAAAATACCCCAAACTTAACCTTGCTTACTTACATGGGTGCAGGGCTATTCTCTATAGCCCTGCCGGAGCAGAGCCCCTGACACTAGCCATTTTGTCGAGTGACCTTGCTTACTTACATGGGTGCAGGGCTATTCTCTATAGCCCTGCCGGAGCAGAGCCCCTGACACTAGCCATTTTGTCAAGTGACCTTGCTTACTTACATGGGTGCAGGGCTATTCTCTATAGCCCTGCTGGGTGAAACCCTTGACCACAAATATTCCTAATAGCACCTTACTTAGACTAACCGAGCAAGATGATTCTCTATCATCTTGCTGGGCAACGCCCTTAACCCTAAGCATTTCACACTTAACCTTACTTAGATTAACCTAGCGAGGTTATATCTCAGGGTGGTTAACTTCAAACAATTATTTTATTTATTGGTAGTTCGGTGATGCCTTGAGCGCCGGCGAGTTTCAATTTATGGATAATTGAGCGGATATCAGTTTCTTTAAGAACTGCGGTTAGGGCAACCCAATTATCATCACTGAGGGGGGCGATGGTGGGTTTTTGCAATGATGGCAGTATGTCTAAGATTTGATCAAGGTTTTGCCGAGGAGCATTTATGAGTAGTGCCACCTTATCAAGAGCTTCAATCGCCCCAACTAGTAGGGTTTTTAGCTCTTCAATTTTAATGCGCTTGGACTCATTTTTCCAAGACTCATTATTAGCAATAAGATTAGTGCAGGTCTCAAGCAAAATGTCGATGATGCGCAGATTATTGGCACGCAATGAAGAACCTGTTTCAGTGATATCTACAATTGCTTCGGCGAAATCGGGAGGTTTTACTTCCGTGGCCCCCCACGAGAATTCTACCTTAGCATTAACTCCGTTTTCTTTAAGATAACGATGGGTTAGATTGACTGCTTCGGTAGCGATGCGTTTTCCTTCAAGGTCGTGCACAGTTTGAATTGGTGAGCTTTCTGGTACGGCTAAAACCCAGCGCGCCCGCCCGCTTCCGCTTTTAGAATAGACAAGTTCTGTCACCCGCACAACATCTGCATTATTCTCAATAATCCAATCATAGCCAGTTAGGCCGGCATCTAAAACTCCTTGCTCAACGTAACGAGCCATCTCTTGAGCTCTAAGCAACAGGCATTCAATTTGAGGGTCATCAATGAGTGGGTAATAAGAACGTGATGGAACCGTTAGCTTGTAACCAGCGCGTGCGAATAAATCAATGGTCGCATTTAACAAACTTCCCTTAGGTATGCCTAGCCTAATCTTTGAATTGTCTGTGTTTTTCTCTGAACTCATTCTAACTAAGATTTATAAGTTTGCTGAGGATTAAAAACCTTTTTCAAGCCTCTATCAATCAATTTGCCTTCAGCATTAAGCTGACGATAAAAACATGTGCGATATCCCACGTGGCAAGCTCCACCAATTTGCTCTACCTTGCAAACCAAGGTATCGTTGTCGCAATCAACCAAAATTTCTTTTATTTTTTGAATATGACCTGATTGCTCACCCTTCTTCCATATCCTCTGCTTAGAACGTGAAAAAAAGTGCATCACACCGCTACTCAAAGATAACTGAACAGCCTCAGAATTAACATAGGCTAACATCAATACCTCATGAGTAATACTATCCTGAATAATCGCCGGAACTATACCGCCAGACTTTACAAAATCAAGAACACCTTCCATAACCTCTCTAAAACCTCAAAATATACACACACCCCTCCCGAAGAATACTCTAACACACACACCAACATCTACACAGAAAGGCGTTAAAGAAAACTCAAATACATAATTATGCACGCACTACCACACTCAATTAATCTAAGCAAAGTTGTTATTGGAATTTAATTGATCAAGGGCTTTGCTCAGCAAGGCAATAGAGAATTGCCCTGCTCGGTTGTGAAAGCAAGGCAATGCGTCAAAGTATCTAGTGTCAAGGGCTTTGCCCGGCAAGATGATAGAGAATCATCTTGCACGGTTAAACTAAGCAAGGTTAAGTTTGGAGTGTTTAGGTTAAGGGCGTTGCCCTTAACAATCCTAGCAAGGGGATAAATATCCCCTTGCAACCCCATGATAGTTCTTTGGGGCTGGATAAGCTCTCACGAGCTTACGCGCCCGCATTAAATAAATCACAGCACGGCTTACCCGAAAGACAAAACATTTTTAGGTAATAGTAGGCTTCTAAAACTTCTTTCACCCTAAGTTTGGGTATACGGCATTACTTAACTAATTCAAGTTGTATAACACTAAGCCCCTTTTGGCCGAAGGCGTGAGCCTTCGGCCAAGTCTGGGTGTGCAGAGGGCTTTGCCCTCTGCCGGGGTTGTTAGGGGCAGAGCCCCTGACGCCAGCCACTTTACCAAATAGCTTTGCTTTCACGACCGAGCAAGATGATTCTCTATCATCTTGCTGGGGCAGAGCCCCTGACACTAAGTATTTTGGTATATCACCTTGCTTACTTACATGGGTGCAAAGCAATTCTCTATTGCTTTGCCGGGCATAGTTCCCAAATAGAAAACGCATTCGGGGTTTTGTGGATGGGGAATCTAGGGTCTAGCTAATGGTGGTTGGTGGTTTTTCACGAGTGGGGATTATGCTTAGGAAGAGGAGCATGGTTGCTAGGTATACTGTTGGATATTTGGTTTGGATTGATTTTTCTTCGGCACGTGGCGCGGTGATGAAGGTGAGGCTATCGCGATCGAATCTTTTAGTTTGGTTTACTATTTGGCCTTTGGGGTTAAAGGCTACTGATGGGCCGTCAATGCTTGACAGAACAAAGGGGGTACGTGTTTCTATGGCTCTAAAGCGAGTAGTAGTTTTGAAGTACGGACCGATTATACTGTCTCCATACCAGGCTAAATTGGCTAGAACAAGGCCTAGATTGGCGTCGCCGTAGCGGATCATATCAGTAGCTACAGATCTATTATAAATGTCGTAGCAAATTAAAGGTGCTATTTTGATGTTGTTGCCCACATTGAAGGTATTATATTCTGTGCCGGGTTCAACAATAGCAATTAAAGGAAAGTATTCTGCGATTATACGATTTAGGCTAGGGAAAACATGTAACCCCGGCACTGTTTCGCCAAAGGGCATCAAGGATATTTTAGTGTAGATGTCGCTTATTGTGCCTTGTTGGTCATAGTGAATTGATGCGCCTTTATAGACAGTTAGTGAATCTTTTCTTTCAGCGATAGAGGCATTCATTATCAGCTGAATATCATGCTCGCGAACTAATTTAGATACTTTCTGTTCGCTAGGGCTGCCGGGTTGAAGCAATCCCCGAAAGGCGCTTTCTGGCCAAACCACTACCGTTGGCCATTCTGAAGAGGCTTTGGTCAAGGCATGTTTTGTATCTTCAATTAAGCTGTCTACACTGCGAGGGCGAGAATTGGGCGGAGCGTAGTTGCCAATTTCCATACTAAAATGGGGCTGTATCGTAATTAATTGAATTAGAGGAGCATCGCTCAATGGCTGAGCCAGCCGATACTTTCCATAGGCGAACATAGCCACATACAGCACAAAAATAGCCACCGTAGAGGTTTTAATGCGTGGCGATATAGGCACTTTATGCCTAAAATAATTCCAAATTGACTTACAAAACGCCGCCAGCCACAAATTAAGCAATAAAATGGGCACCGTTAAGCCTTCTAAGCCAAGTATGTCTGCGCTTTGAGCCAAACTGTCGTGCATATGCCAAGTAATCCCAGCTACAGATGTACTTGGAGAAATTAGATGCTTCAGGATGAATACTACCAAGCAAAACGCCAGTAACGATATGCGTCCTTTTGCGTAAAAAACATAAGGAACACTCACCGATAAAAAAATACTGCCAAAGCCACTTATCATATACAAAGCAGCCGCTGCCATAGATGACCAAAACAAACCCGTTCCAGCATACAATTGCAACGCTTTAGACACCCATCCACCAGCCAAAACAGACTGAGCCGATACAAACGCACAACTTAATAAAAGCACCCATAAAAATAGTCGCCAACCACGACTACGACTAATAGCTATATCAAAGCCCTTAAATAAAGGAATAAACATCACCAACCAAGTCGGCAATTGCACAACCCCGGGAGTACTCAACCCAAACAATACCCCCCCCAATATTGATAAACTAACCGAAACTAAAATAGGAAAACCCATAAATAAACACCGCATCAAGATAACCAATAACAGTATATAAGTAATTATCTCAGAATAAAATTAACCCACAGGCATTACCCCACTCTATTAACCTAAGCAAAGTTGCTTTTGGAATGTTTTTGGTCAAGGGCTTTGTCCAGCAGGGCAATAGAGAATTGCCCCGCTCGGTTAATCTAAGCAAGGTTAAGTTTGGAATGCTTTAAGTTAAGGGCGTTGTACAGCAAGATGATAGAGAATCATCTTGCACGATTAAACTAAGCAAATTTGTTATTGGTAACTAGCAATGTTAAGGACTTCGCCCTTAACAATCCCAGCAAGGGGATAAATATCCCCTTGCAACCCCATGATAGTTCTTTGGGGCTGGATAAGCCCTCACGGGCTTACGCACCCGAACTAAATAAACCACAGCACGGCTTACTCGTAAGGCAAAATGCTTTTAGATAATAGTAGAGCCCACTAAAACCCCTTCTCGGTCTAAGTGTTTACAATACTTAACTAATTTAAGTTATATAATGCTAAGCCCTTTTGGCCGAAGGCGTGAGCCTTCGGCCAAGTCCGGGAGTACAGAGGGCATTGCCCTCTGTCGGGGGATTGGGGGCGGCGCCCCCAAGTAGAAACCACAGTCGGGGTTGTTAGTGGTGGAGCCCCTAACGCTAGCCGCTTTGGCGCATCACTTTGCTTACTTACATGGGTGCAAGGCAATTCTCTATTGCCTTGCCGGGGCAGAGCCCCTAACGCTAAACACTTTGTCAAATAACCTTTCTTTCTCAACCGAGCAAAGCAATATCCGAAAATCTATTCCGGTGTAATAGGGAGGGGGAGGCATACGGCAATACTTAACTAATTTAAGTTATATAATGCTGAGCCCTTTTGGCCGAAGGCGTGAGCCTTCGGCCAAGTCCGGGAGTACAGAGGGCATTGCCCTCTGTCGGGGGATTGGGGGCGGCGCCCCCAAGTAGAAACCACAGTCGGGGTTGTTAGTGGTGGAACCCCTAACATTAAACACTTTGGTGCATCACTTTGCTTACTTACATGGGTGCAAGGCAATTCTCTATTGCCATGTTGAGCTTCGTCCCTAAGTAATAAGTACTTTGGTGTGGTGTTTTGCGTTAGTTATTTTGAGTGGCAGTTTGAGCAGAGGCCAAAGATTCTTAGCGAGTGGTGGGTATCGTGGAAGTTATGAGTTTTGCAGATTGATTTTTGGAGGTTTTCGAGTTTTGCGTTAAAGAATTCGATGACTTTGTTGCATTCGGTGCAGATTAGGTGGTCGTGGTGTTCGGATTGATTAATTTTTTCGTACAAAGATTTTCCAGTGCGCAGGTCTAGTCTGTCAACTAGCTTGCATTCTTGCATTAGCGAGATGGTTCTGTAGATGGTGGCCCGAGATGCATTGGCGTTGGTTTGTCTGAAGCGTGTTAAGATGTCTTCAACCTCAAAGTGTCCGTTGGTGTTCAGGATTTCAAGTGCAATTTGTTTGCGTTGAGAGGTTAGATTTAGTTTAGATTTGTGCAAAAAGTCTGCGAAGTGCTTAAAGTCTGAGCTAGTATCAAGGTTTGATATATTTTTGTGCATGAGATGCTAGGTCTTGTAGTCTGTCTTCTAGCCGACCATTAAAGATTGCTTACAGATGCGTTACGCTTATAATCTTATTGTCAAAAGTGTACGATGACTATGTGTAGACTGTCAAAACTATCGTAATAATAAAATAAAATCCTGATGGCACAAGAACCCGTTAATGATAATCTTTATCGCATCAGACATTCACTTGCCCATGTTCTGGCTCAGGCGGTGCAGGCTTTACGGCCGGGTACTCAGCTTGGTTTTGGACCACCAACACGGCATGGTTTTTACTATGATTTCAATACTGAAGAGCCCCTAAATGCTGAAGACTTAGCTGTTATTGAAGAAAAAATGCGTGATATCATCCGTGCCGATCAGCACTTTGAATGTACAGAGCTATCAGCCGATGATCTAATAAAAAGGCTTGAAGATATTAATGAAGTCTACAAGGCAGAGCATGCAGCAGAGCTTAAAGAGAGAGGTCATCAAACGCTAACTATTTATGGTAATGGTCAGTTTTGGGATATGTGCGAGGGGCCGCATGTTAAACGCACGAGCGAGTTGCCGCTTAAAGCGTTCAAGTTAGATTCTTTGGCTGGAGCTTACTGGAAGGGCGATGAAAAGAATAAGATGCTCCAAAGAGTTTATGGTTTAGCTTTTGAGACTGAAAAAAATCTTAGGCAGTATCTTGTTCAGCGAGAGCTGGCTTTGCAAAATGATCATCGTAAGTTGGGTGCTCGTTTGAAAATTTTCCATATAAATGATGATGTTGGTAAGGGCTTGCCGTTGTGGTTGCCGAATGGAGAGGCTATTCGTGGAGAGTTAGAAAAACTGGCCTATGAAACAGAGTTTAAGGCTGGTTATCAAAAAGTTTCAACGCCGCACATAACCAAAGCAGGGCTGTTTCATACCTCGGGACACTTGCCTTATTATGCTGAAGATATGTTTCCGCCGATGTGTACTGATGAGGGCGATTTCTATCTAAAGCCTATGAATTGCCCTCATCATCATATGATCTATAAGTCTTCGCCACGAAGTTATCGTGATCTGCCATTGCGACTTTCTGAGTATGGAATGTGCTATCGCTATGAGCAATCGGGTGAGTTATCTGGTTTGCTCCGAGTGCGAGCTTTGGCGATTAATGATGCACATATCTATTGTACGCCTCAGCAAGTAACTGACGAGTTTATTGCTGTTATGAAGATGCATTTTGACTACTACGATATTTTTGGCATCAACAAATACTGGCTTAGGCTGTCTTTACCAGAGCTTGAAGCGCAAGAAAAGTACGCTGGTGAAAAGCAAATGTGGCAAGAAGCCGAACAGTTAGTTTTTAAGGCCATGGATGAAATTGGCGTTGAGTATGAGGCTCATCGTGGAGAGGCCGCTTTTTATGGTCCAAAAATAGATATTCAAATTGAAAATGTAGCCGGCAGAGAAGAAACGGCCGCTACCAATCAATTAGACCTGCTGATGGGCGAGCGGTTTAACCTTACCTATACCGCTGCCGATAATAAACAGCATCATCCCTACATAATTCATCGTGCGCCCCTTGGTTCGCATGAACGCTTTGTGGCCTTTCTTATTGAGCATTATGGCGGCGCATTTCCGACTTGGCTAGCACCAATTCAGGTGAGAATTATTCATATTGGTGAAGACAGTCAAAGTTATGCTAAAGACATCAACCAGACTTTGCGCCAGAATCTGATTCGCTCAGAACTAGATGTTAGCGGAGAGCAGCTCAACAAAAAAATTAGGCTAGCTCAGCAAGAGAAAATTCCTAATACCTTTGTTATTGGCAACAAAGAATGTGCCGATAAAAGTATTAGCTGGCGCCGTCATGGTGAGAAACATCAGCAAACCATGCCTTTAGATACTGCACTGAATAAACTAAAACAAGAAATCGAAACTCGTAGCGACTGGCGCAAGCAACAAACCTAAGCTGTCCCGTCAAGCAGGTGCTTACTTTTAGACTGCTCGCTCAAAGATTTCAACATGAGAAGCTCGCTCTTTGTGGTACTTATTAAGAGTAAGGCCTGACTATAGGACGCTTCAAAACTTGCTTATGTACACAAGGCATTTTTTGGTTCTATTGCAAAGCAAAGCCCTTAAAAATTAACCTTTGATGGTGTTTTTGTTCTTAAAATAAAGGCACTATCATTCGGCTAAGGCAACGAAATCAAAAACGAAATCAAAATTGTACGGATAAAAAGCAGGGTTAAAGGTGCAAACAAGATGATTGCAACTTGCGCTGTTAAAGAATGGTTTTAATTATTGTGAAACAACTAAGCCTGTGCCATCAGAGGCTTTCATCAAAATCATATAATGAGTAGTTCATTTTTATACGGTCCTTATTCTGTAAGCATGGCCTTAGAGGCGCAAAAAAGGACTCTAGGCACTTTATACTTACAAAGCGGAACCCTTTCTCCACGATTAAAATCAATTGAGCAGCTCGCTGAAAAACTCGACTTAAAAATTAATCGTGCCAGCGAAGAACGTTTGAATAAATTGGCAAGCACCGATCGTCATCAAGGAGCAGTGCTAGAATGTGGAAACTTGCCCTTGAGCAACTTCAAAGAATGGGTCAACACCCGCAAGAAGCAGTCTGGGCATCACAAGCATTTTTTAGTTGCCCTAGATCAAGTGCAAGACCCCTCTAACGTGGGTTCAATCATTCGCAATAGCGCAACTCTAGGCGCAGCAGCATTAGTTATGCCTCAGCGACACTCTGCACCGCTTAGTGCAGCTTGCAGCAAAACCTCTGCCGGCTATATGGAATCTTTTCCACTAATCACAACGCCTAACATGGTTTCGTTTATCAACGATGCTAAGTCATGCGGCTATTGGGTAATAGGCACAGCAGCCGGTGAAGGCTCTGCTCTAAACAAATTTGACTTCCCTCTTCCATTAGTTCTAATTCTCGGTAATGAAAACCGCGGACTACGACCATTAGTAAAGAAAAAATGCGATCATGTGGTTCACATTCCGACCACTGCCCAAAGTAGCCTTAATATAGCCGCCAGCAGCGCCATCACCATTTACACAGTCGCCCAAGAAGTTAACTAAATCTTATTGAAACCATCTAGCCAAAAACTAAAGGCAGGCACTCTAACACTAACTGTTTTGGCGCATAACTCTGCCTCAGCAAGGTTAATTTTGAAATGTTTTTGCTTAAACTAAGCAAAGTTAAGTTTGGAAGTATTTTGAGTTAAGGGCTTTGCCCAGCAGGGCAATAGAGAATTGCCCTGCTCGGTTAACCTAAGCAAGGTTAGTTTTGTGGGGTTTAATTAGTTAAGGGTTTCACCCTTAACAATCCCAGCAAGGGGATAAATATCCCCTTGCAACCCCTTGATAGTTCTTTGGGGCTGGATAAGCTCTCA